>PVJI01031631.1:0-12962 GCA_004026765.1 Micronycteris hirsuta
TATAATAAACTGATGTACCTATGCATACTTTCTTTTTCTTGGAAAACTGGTGACTAAACATTTACTTGCATACCACCGGAGCAGGTGAAAGAGAAGAAAACCTTGAAGGAGAAGGGGGCAGAGATGGAGGAGTGGGAGGGAGGTGCCGGAGGCCGCAGTGAAAGCAGTCAGAAAGTAAATTTCATGACGGACCCTCGAACTAAGGCATGACCAAGAGAGGTCCAGAAGACAGTGATTGGAAAATTTAACAATTAAATTAAATAAGTTAAAGTTTATTAAAAAGAAACAACTGGAATAACTTTGAAGAAAAAGAAGAATTTTAAAAAGAGGAAGTACAATTAATTCCTCTCTTCAAATTTTTTACACAGCAAAGACCTCATTTGGAATGAAGGCAGGAAGTTAGAGAGCACTTTTTAGACCCTGATTTCAGAAGTTTGTAAGCGACGCAATTTAGAAAGTAACTTTCTTTTCTATAAAACAATACATTTCATACAATTTCTGAGGCTATCAAAGAATACCGTCACACAATCCTGAAGCGTGTGTGCTGAAACAACAGAACTGGGACTCCGCTGTGAACCGCATGTTCCAGACATGCCTCGCGGCGTCCCTCACAATTCCGCAGTGAACCTAGTCAGTGACCCAGGTTCATATGAGGTGTGTCCTCTCACTTTAACTGTCAGTTTTGTAGAAATGTAGCAAGCTATGTTTTCCCCTCAGTTTCTGCTCTTTTTGCTATCGTGTATATTTTATGTCTTCCTGTTGTTGTTCTCTGGAAGTTTCTAAGTTCCTAGAAGGCTAAACCTGTTTTGCCCTTTCTTCTGCTTACATACATAGCTTAATATACTGTATATAGTTGCCTGAAAACACAATCGCTCCCCTTGAAAAGAATTCTAAAGTCATCTAAGAATTAATCATGATCTGAAAGGTCAGATCTCTTTGAATTCTAGAATTTACAAAAAGATTGGGTTAAAAAAACAGGGTGAATGGAAAATATATATCTGACTTCACTTATCCAATGTTAATTACAGTTAACATGAACTCAGGTCTGGAAGCGTTTATCTTCATTGTATTTAAAATAATTATCTTATATCTCAAAAATATTAGTAAAGAAAATATTTTATAAATTGAGGTGGAAAAATAGTAAAAGGATAGGGCCAAAAATTGACTCCCAGGTATCTCTTTCAGGGCAAATGAACACACCAGAAAGATTGGAAAACTTTAAGATAGAATTTGTTTGTATATTAATGTAATGTTTTAAACTTTAGAATGTATCTTAAACTTCAAGATAAAGGTCTCATGCAGAACAGAATCGATCTGCCTCAAGTATAATTACCAGAGGAGAAAGTTATCCCTTTGGCTTGGAAGATTTTACTAACTGGGGTTTATTTTTGTCTGTTTTAAAGTTGAAGAGAAATACTCTTCTTGACTGAGGCAAGAAAAGGAACTATGCATTGTAATCAGAAGAGTAAGTGAACTTTTTATCTGGGGTGAAGGTTCACAAATACTGCCCTCAGGATTTATCACACCTCAGAGAGTTTCTCTCACTTTGAGGTGGGAGAGCTCGAATGCTTGTCCGGCTTTTCTGCAAAAGTACACCCCAAGAGATTCCAACCTAGCTGGTTAGCAACATTATCACACCTTTTTAAAGGGACTATTAATTAAATGTAAACATAACAGAGATCTTCTCAAACACTTTAATAGATCCCTGAGGGTAAACAATATTTCTTTGGGTGGTTTCATTAATTTGCTCTCGTGATCCATAACATAAAGTTTATACTGGGTTTTACCATGTTAGACCAATGATCTCAAATAATAATGAAACCATTCACCTCTTCCAAGACAGATAACGCATTAAGAAAAACATAGTAGCATGATCAGTATAATTAATGTAAAATATTCATTAGGAAAATCAATCATTTTTCCACCACCTCTTAAAAATTTCTTTAAAATGTCTTAATCCTCTAAAACTAGTGTTTTTTCCACATCTTCTTTCTAATAAAAGACACAAAGGAGTTAGTTATTGTGTTATTAAAGTTAGAAGTAGTTATTAGTTATTTTATAAGAAGTTGATGAACATGGAACATTTGGGGGGAAGTTGAATTGGCTTCTCCTGCCAAATTAAAGGAAAATGCATTATTTTAAGGAGAAAAGGGTATCCATCTCACACCCTGGCACTGATTTTATAATCTGCTAATTATTTAATCCACTACAAGTACAATAGAAAACCAAGCAGAATCAGAGTCATGTCAGGTTCATAATTATAGACACATAGAATTAAGGATAGTGAGGAACAGTGCAGGATCTAGGGAAGGAGGCTGAAGTCTTGAATTATCAAGCTAATGGAACAGGACTAAGGAGGGTGAAGAGGATGAACAAGATGTGAAGTAATGTAGGATAGCCATGAAGTTGAAAAGCATGAATGGATGTGAGATAATGAATGACAAAATCAGTTTAGCATTCATTTTCACTGATTTAAGTCTCACACTTCCTTTGATTTTCCTGCTACCTTTCAGGTAACAAAAATCTTGGGAGGCCAAATGCTGCTCTAAATGAGCCCTAGTTCTCAGCTCCTGTAAACCAATCACGAACTGGTTAAGAGTCCTTTCAATGTAAGTGAACAAGTTCCCTACTTCCCATTCTGACAAGATCACTCATATTGAAGTCTTCATATAGAAACTATTTATTTCCAGTTTCTGAGGCCCCAAACTTTGAGCTGTTTTTGACTCTTCTATTTCTTTCATAGCCTACATTCGATTCAACAGCATATCCCTTCAGCTTTTACTTTAAAATATTGTCAGAATCTCATACTCTCCCATCACCAATACTAACACAGAAGTCTAAACTCCCAACATCTCTCACCTGGATTACTGCAGGAACATCCAAGAAGTCGCCCAACTTCTGCCCTTTCTATCCACGTATTCACTCTTACTGAATCTCATCACTCATTTTGTGGGACTTGGAAATGAGATGCTTAAAATGTCCTTCCCAGCTCTTATGATCTGGCCTCTACTATGTCTCTGACCTCAAATTTTCCATTCTCCTCATCTCTCAATCTATTCTATTCATACTAACCCCTGGATTTTTCTCAATGCTGTGCATATTCCCATCTCAAGGCATGTGCCTTCATTACTCTGCCTAAAATACTCTTTCTTCATATATTTGCATGGCCCACTTAAATTTTCTCTAGATCTCTGATCAAATGGTACCTTTTTAGGAAGACCTTCTCTGACCATTCTATTTATAAGACAGTTGGTTCCTACCCCCCCCCCCATTTTCTTTCTACTTCTCCATAGCCCAGCAAGTCCAATGACTATTAAGTCTCTAGGAGAGCACAGCTGCTTCAAGTGATGTGACTGAGAGATGTGTGTTCCCTCAGTAAATTCCTTGTCTTTAAATAGATATGTGTGTATACATTAGTCCATGGCCTGGTAGTGGTCTGTGGCCTGTTGGGAACCTGGTAGCTGGCAGGAGGTGAGTGACAGACTGGCAAGCAAAGCTTCCATTATTGCCTGAGCTCCGTCTCCTGTCAGATCAGCAGTGCCATTAAATTTTCATAGGAGCGTGAACCCTACTGTGAACTGTGCGTGCGAGGGTTCTAGGTTGCGGGCTCCTTATGAGAATCTAATGCCTGATGATCTGAGGTGGAGCTGAAGCAGTGATGCTAGCGCTGGGGAGCTGCTGCAAATACAGAGTATCATTAGCAGAGAGGTTTGACTGCACAGAGACTATAACAAACCAATTGCCTGCAGACTCATATAACCCGATCAGTGAATGGCAAGGGACAATTAAGCTGCATCTAGTGGCTTTCCATCCCTGCCTCACCCCTGGTCCATGGAAAAATTGTCTTCCACGAAATCAGTCCCTGGTGCCAAAAAGTCTGGGGACCAACACAGTACAGTATACAAATTCTAAATACATATAAATATACTCAAATAACAGCCCCATAGGTCACAATGTGATATTTCCAGTACCGTCAAAGCACCCTCATGCCCTTTCCAAATCTGTACTCCTACAGGTAAATACTAGTCTCACTTCTATCTCTGTAGATTTTGCCTACTCTTCTCTTCCCCCCCGCCAGTTTTACTGAGGTATAATTGACAATTAGAAGTTCTATATGTTTAAAGTGTACACTTGATGATTTAAGTATACATTGTAAAATAATCATCACAATCAAGCTAATTAACATACCCATCACCTCATATAGTTACCAATTTCTTCTTTTTTCTGTGGTGAGAACATTTAAGATCTACCCTTTTATCAAGTTTCAGGTATACAACAGAGTATTGTTAACTAAGTCACATTGCTGTACATTAGAATGTACTCATACTGTATAACCAAAACTTCAGTCCTCAGTAAATTTTCAGTCATCAAGGCCAGAGCTCATTCAAACATGTATAAAACATCTGTTATATACTAGACCCAAGTTAGAAGTTATGAATACTCTCAAAGTAATCACATAAGTATTCTTACTGGTGATTTGTGGAATTAAAATACCTTTGTAAAATTTGATCTTAGTAAGACTGCACCTACAGTCTGACATAGCTTAGCATTAATACTCACTATAGATGGTTTAAGTTTTTCTAAAGCATTTCTTTTTCTGAATTGAAGCCATAGTTTGGTTGACAAGCCCACTTCTTTCTAGTTATCCTAGAATTTTAAGTTGGAGTCATTCACACAATGGGTAAAAACAATCTTGGTAACATCTGTACAAACTTAAGTTTACATAGTGCTAATCTATTCATTAGGAAATGGGCAATATATAATAAAATTCTTAAAAGCCTTTAACATGAACACTTCTAAGAAAAGCTCTATGTGTTTTACTTATGGTACAGCAAAAACACAAAATTTCTAACAGTGGGTGCTATAGTTTGCTTCTTCCTCAAAATGAGATCAGCTGGCTTGTACTCAAAGAAAACTCATGCACTCGTAGTAGTTTGTAGATATCTTTATTGGGTAGTTATTTTGTTTACTGCATGAGTGTTATAGGAGACTATTAGCAAAAGTCCTGGAGAATGAAAGCAAGTCAATAATTTCTATAAAAATTACTGATGCTGAGGTAACCCCATGAATAGACAGTGAGCCATTAGCATTAATGCCATCACAGCTTCTACACAGGCTTGTTAACAAAATACTTTAAAAATAAAGAGGAAAAGAGAAAGAGGACAGCTATGTGCTAATTAATTTATGTGTCATCTCATGTAATCTCCTTAACATCCTATGATATGGATGTGGTTGTTCTAACCACTCTACAGATGAGGTATCTGACGGATAAGATTTTAAAATACACTCCAGTTTTCACAGGGAGTCAGCAGTAGGCCAATTAGAACCCGTTTATCAGGATTCAAATCGTGTGCTCTTTATTATTGTATTGCATGGAAACCCTACTCTAAGTGTGTGTTTTTACTTAGATGACACAGTACTTGCTTAGAAACTATTGTGTACTTTTACAGGTTGAGTTTAAATTTACTACTTTGAATAAAGCCCCTGAAAAATTCCAGGAGCAGTAAGAAATTCAATTGGGCAGAAAATGAAAAGGAATGAAAGGAGGTACTCTTAGAAAAGGATAGATGGAGGCCAAAGGTAAAGGCTTTGCATGCCAAGTCAAAGACTTCAGGTTTTATCCTGTAGACAAATGGTTCTCAAACTTCAGTGCACATCAGAATATGCTGGAGGCCTTGCATACTACCCTCAGAGTTTTCAATCAAGCTACAGTTTCTGTGATCAACTTGTGGCTGAAAGAAAGATGAGGACTGACCCAAAGACCTTTCAGCTTGAGAGGAAGGATAGATCATGATGACGCTAAATGAGATGAAGACTGAAGGATGTAGTAGATTGTATGGGGAGAACCACTAAAGTTTCTTTTAAACTTCTTAAATTTGAGATGTTTAAAGGCAACAGGTAATGGGAGTTGTAGGCAGATGAGAACTCAAGAGTGACAGCAGGCGGAAACATAATGGTATGGAAATGGCTGTTCAAGCTATAGACATGGATGAAACAGCACTAGAGAATAAGAAGATAACGAAGCATCAAAATGTGGGGGACATCGTTATGTAAGCGATGTGCATAAAACCAGTCACTAAAAAAGTGAGGGGAGAACCTCCGCACTCGCAGGCATGTAAAAGATCACAGGTGCAAGGTGGCCTCTGAAAGGAAGGGGAGAGGAATGCTGAGACAGACTGTGACCAGCAGCATCGAATGGGTAACTGAGAGTCAGCACTTAGCTATAACTTTTGGTAAAAGGGACAGTAGTTCCATCTATCCCATTAACTCGTCTTCTAGTGGTTCCATGGAGCTGGGAACATGGATTAAGGATCTAAAATGAAAAGCTACAGTAAGTAGAGTGCTCTACAGTATAACACATTGTTATTGTAAATCACCATTAGTAGAGTATCATAGGGATGCGAACGGAAGCTTAGAACACTCCAACGACTTGCCCGTGGTCACACAGCCATGACGGACTCAGCCTGGAATGGAGTAGTCTGACTCTTTTACTAAACAAACCCCAGTAAGTTTAGGTTTAAGATAAAGCCCCAAACATTAATAAATGAATGCTAACCAAGGTCTCGATTTTTCTCTTACCATCTGTGAAACAGGCCTCTGGCTCATCAGCATTTACACTCTCAGCCTCCGCTTCTTCTTCTCCTGGCAGAGGGTTATCAACTGTGCTGCACTCAGAGGAACTTGATGGGTTCAGTCCCTAAAAAGAAATTCACCATCCCCCAGGTAGTTCATTTAGAGTTCATTCAAATCTTGCATTTAAGCCATATTTATTAATCAGAGTCATGCAAACTATAATGAAAAAATATTAATAGTATCATGGCCATAAGAAACAAACACAGAGGTCAAGTAACCTTACAATGCATCTGTGCTTGGTCTATCTACACATCCTGCGAAAAATAAGTTTCATTATTTTTCTTATGCTAACAAGTATTTAGACATGATTACCATAAGGTAATATTTTGATGTTATGGTATAGCATTTGCAAAGTGCTGGCCAGATTTTTATTATGTTTTATGTTTAATGGAAATTTGTGTGTGACAATACTTATTAATTTAGGACAACCAAGATCCTAACAGCAAAAACATGTTGCCAACACCTGATAATTGGAAGGTCAGATCTCACAGTTGGCAGAAAAAAACATGTTGGTACTTAAAATTAAAAAGAAAAGAAATTAGTGCAAAATGAAATCCAAACATATTTATTCTATTATCTCATATCAAAATATGTATCAGGATGATATAGATAGAAGTCTTTCATGGAGACCAAAAAAAGTTAAATATTATATTGGAATCAAAACACTAAAGACCATAGTAATGATCTCATTCAACACCACCCATGAATGTATAAAATTTCAGAGTACAGTACTGAAATTTTATAGTATAATACAGTAGGAAAGATCATAAAGTATTATTTATAATGTCAAGAGACAGTGGGTACTGAAGTGAGCACCACATGCAGACCCGGAAACAAAGATTGAATGGAATTAAACATGGCAGACTGACACATGAGAGGGACGAATTCATTGTCATTATGATCATACAATTGATCATAACACAAGCAATCTTTTTCCCACCCAGAACGTTAGGATCAAACGTGATATTTGCACACATACACATACACAGAAATTTTTAGAAAAAAATACATACAGCAATCGTAGCAAAACTCTGTCAATTTTTCCTAATATTGTTTTATGAGGGGTAGAGCAGCACATCAATGGAAGAGTTCATTTTTCATTCTCATTTGCTAAATAACATGTGAATATTGAAAACTACTAGTTATTACAACATGCACTTCTCATACTAAAATTACGGCTTTACTTTTGTTCAGAATTGTTAAACAGATTCTGAAAAGTGCTAAAAATGGGGAATTACTCATTTCAGTTAAATTAATTCTCCCACCTATTAATTTACATTAATATTATAGGCCCAATGTAAAGTATCAATTTTTAGAAATTGACTTGGAAGCTGAAACTGTTGTTTATGGGTACCACATTACATTCTCAGTGCTATTATTACTACACAGTAATCAACATCAGTAAGAAAGGCATTGATAAAGTATTGTCAATAACAAATGACATAAGCAAAATTCTGTTTATAATGGCACTAAAGAATTATGAATACTCAATTAATAGTTCTTTTTTTTAAAATTAATTTTTTGGTTTAATTACAGTTATTTGCGGCCTCTCCCCTCCCCCCTCCCTTCCCCTCCCGTCCCTCCCCCCCAACCTCCCTCCTCCCCCTTAGTTCTGTCCATGTGTCCTCTACAGTGATTCCTGAAAACTCTTTCAATTAATAGTTCTGATCTACGTTGGCAAAGAGGCATTATTTCTGCCAGGCCAAGGAGTTATAATAACATCAATTGTGAACAGAATCAGTACGAAATTTCATTTAAAAACAGGTAATTTAAACTGATTAAATTAATATGGAATTACTTTAAAATAAAAGAAATAAATTACGACAGAATATTCTGTAAGACTTTAATATACATTACTCCAGGAAACAAAAGGAAAACTTACCATTACTAATGTGTTGTGTTATGCCAATTACCACAAAAGCCATTTTTATTAACTACATCTGAACACTACAATTATTTGATGTCCTTAGTCTTGACCTCCCAGATACAAGTGAATTGTCGCCAGGGAACCGAAAGAAAAGACACTATGCTTCCATGGAGACGCAACAAAGTCCTTCACCTCTGAAAAAGAATTATTAGCCTCGATTTTGAGGCAAAGCTGAGGGAGGAATTGCCAGTGGGAAGAACACAAGGCCTTCCCTGCTGTCAGCCAAAATTTAGACAACTAGGACATAGTTATGATGTTTTATCTTCTCACCTGGTAACAACATTTTAAATAAAATGCTTCTAAATTGCAGAATTCTGACTTAGCCTGAATCAATGAAAACATTTTCAATCTCAATGTTTGTTTTTTCTCTCTGCTCAATGTTTGTTTTTTCTCTCTGTTTAAAAGAGCATTCATTATTAAAGAAGGCTTACACCAAGTTAATTTATAAGCAAGTAAGAGGGTGATTTTATGGGGGTATATCTTATCATTGAGCCCATTCCACCCCCATAGCTTTTATAGCAATTTTTTCAATTACATTCAGAGTGTGGTTCAGATTTTACGTCAATGTTATTCTTAACTGGAACAGAAATTAGTAAAATATTTAACATGAACTACAAATAATTTGTGTTACATGAAAAATTATTGTGGCTTCTTAAAATTTAACTTTAGAATGTTTTTAGAAATTCAATATTTTTCTGAAAATGACTAAGTATTCACACTATTTTGATTTTCTCTCTATAGATATATACACACATATATAAATATAGATATATAATAATTTATATAATAATGTATAATTTATATAACTATATATAAATATATATAGGTATGTGCATGTCTTAGTAATATACACAATTTAGTTCTAATTATTCATCCTTTAAATTCAATACTTATTAAAGTATACATTTCAAAAGGGTCCAAAAAGTTTGCCTCTATATAGAAAGGCTAACATCTATAATAAAAGTTTTCTCTGGAAAGGAAATTCATTTAATTCTCATAGCAGGCATTGTTAGATTAACTATTGAATATTCTTTTATTCTTGTTTAGTGCACAGAGGAGATTATGTAAATAATTTGTATCATTTTATACAATTAATTATCTTATTATTTTCATTTCTATAAACTCAGTCATTAGTTATTTAGTTTCTTTTCTTATAATTTTAGAAATGGAAGAATGATTATACTACATTAAAAGCAGTGAAATAAATATGTTAGTATGAAAATTTTCCTTTGATGTTATAAATAGACCATTTTGAAATTTTCATGTAGATATTATTTTTAATAAAAAGTGAAATATTCTTGTTATCTATTACCTCTTTGCTTATAAACAAAAAAAGTTTTTATCTTTCTCAGTCTTCATATAAACCAAAGTGTGTGTAAACAGGACTGACCATAGACACAAACTCACTAGTATAAGGAAAAGGAGAATGCCATAGTATTCTGCCTTTTTTGTTGAATAAAAAGATAATGATTGTAGGTACTTTCTAAAATATTGTCATTCTTTACATTAAATTTATATACTTGAATCAAAAATTTTAAATGTACAACAGTATATAGTAAAAAATAGTCCCCCACCTTATTCTATTCCCTTGAAGTAACTACTAGAAAGTATGTATATATATATATGTATACACACATATATTTATATATATACACACACATACATTTATATATATATACACACATACATTTATATATATATACACACACACAGAAGCTGGGGCAAAGTAGGTTTACAGTTGTATGTGAAATACAGAGTTTGTTCTTGTATTATTATTTATTACTTATTGTATTTTTCCCAAATGAACAACCTGCTTTTGCCCCACTCTGGGGCACATCTTTCCACATTCTCCAGTGTGCATCCATAATACAGAGGAGTAGTTTGGAAATGTTTCTAGTCTTCATTATCAACTTAAGTAGCTATCTAAGGAGCCCCTTTTAATTACCAAAAATATGATAAAATTAAAAGCTTTATTATTTTTCATGATTCTCCATTTGACTGACTTTAAGGTGTATTTTCTACAATACTGCATGTGAGTAGACTATAAAGTATAGGTGTCATAGGAGAAATTGTCCTAACTTGGCCACTTAGAAATTTATCATTCACATTTTCCTGAGATAGGCTAGTATGGATAGTGGTTAACGCTAGTTGGTCATTTCTTATTTTGAGAGATATGAAGTAGGATTGTTTAATAACCTGATAATCTGGTCCTTGGAAGCAGAAAACCATCAAACATATAATAGCACTGAAGAAAACAAAAGTCAACAAACACCTAATTCAAAGAGGTTGGCATCGAAAACATCCCAAAGAAATTACATTTAAAGTATGTGCTATAAGACTGTTTACTTCACACAACAAAAGATATTCTTTGAGGAGGGAGCCAAGAGTAGGTATTTTGCCTAAGCATCAAACAAGATACCCAGAGGCCAGCCAGAAGGCTGAGAGAGCAAATCTAAAGAAAGGGATGGGCATAGGTGAGAAAAAATTATGGGAGATATTAGTGCTACTAAGCTCAATCATATGTCAATAATAAGCAAGAAAGACATTTTTTATTAAAATCAATATTGCCCATCGTTTAATTTTACAGTCTAATTTTATAATGGGTAACTATAATGAGGGTCCTGAATTATTAAAGAGTAAAACAGTGAAGTTCAGAATAAAGGATCAAAGGACCTTTAGAAGGAACTTCACACAGATAGCTACTATGCTTTGTGTAAGAGTCCAGTGTTAAAAATAAATAAATTTTATTTTTAGACAGAGGGGAAGTGATGGAGAGAGAGAGGAAGAGAAGCAACAGTGTGTGGTTGCCTATCACGCACCCCCCACTGGGGACCTGGCCCACAATCCAGGCATGTGCCCTGACTGGGAATTGAACCCGTGACCCTTTGGTTTGCAAGATGGCACTCAGTCCACTGAGCCACACTGGCCAGGGCAAGTGTTTTCTGACTTTACCATTCGAATATGGGATAACCTGAATGTTAAATATTCATTTAAAACCAAAATATGCTTTTTTTTTGCCTTCAGTAGAAATGCATAGATCCTGTCATCTGTGGATTAGAAAGGGAAAGGCTGTGTAACTGCTAGCATGAGCAAACAGTTATTTGGAGTTGCTCTCCAGGAATTTTACAGCATGACAAGCCTGCTCACATGCAAAGTCTGGACATTTAGATAAGGACCTGAGCTTAGGATTCCCGTTCCATGTCCCTCTTCTGATTTTCCGGGGGCAACTTTTAAAATGACAGCAGAGAGTTGGGCCCTGGAAAGTTAGTGATCTCTCCCCGAACCACCTTATTAAGTAATAAGGAGCTTGCTACTCCACTTTCTATGACCTGTTCGCTCTTGACCTGGGAAGGAGAACCGCCCTTCCGCCAGTTCACTGTACTGCACTCCCCAACCCCTGCTTCTGGGATTTGTAAGTAACATAACTCCTGACCTAAAAAAGTCTTCTTTATTATCTTTTTAGCCAATTTAAAAATTGGAGATTACCAAAGTACAACATAGGGAATATAGTCAATAGTTTGTAATAACTATGTATGGTGCCAGGTAGGTGCTAGACATATGGGCGATCACTTCATAAATTATATGCTGGAAACCTGAAACTAATATAAAATAATATTGAATGTCAGCTGTAAATGACAAATAAAAATTGGTGATTACCTATGATATTATCATTTGCATTTTTCATCGTGAATGTAATTTTTTGTTCCTATATATGGTTTGGTTTTCCAAGCCCCTTAACTTCCCTCCAATCCTTTTCTGGTCTCTCTGAAATCTCTCAAGGCTCTTTTAAAAATGTTAAAAGGTGAGACTTCCTAAGATGGCGGCATAGGTGAATGCACCGTACCGCCCCGCACAACCAAACAAGGGGAAAAAAAAGAAATATACACATCCAAACACAGCCAAATCTGACAGAAAATCATATTGAGAGGAAGTCCGACAACCAAGGAATTAAAGAAGATACATTCATCAAGTTTGGTGAACCAGAAGGAGCAGAGCGAAGGGAGAGTGCTCGGTGACCCGGCAGCGAGCAGGTGAGCAGACGGCAGGTCTGCGGTTGGAGGGGCGGTTCCCGCGCGCGGGGCTGAAGCTCACCCAGACGGGGACCGACTGAAGCTCGGTCTGCGCCCGGCTCCCACCGACCCCGGAGCGACCCCCGGAGTCCCGAAGTGCTTGCAGGAGGCGGTGTGGGTGCGGAGAGCAGAAAAGGCGCCATTGTGTGCTCAGGCCCCGCCCCCAGAGGCTTCGGTCCCAGCACAACTACCGGGAACTTCCCTGCACAGGGGATCCCCAAGACTCCGCCCCCCTTACAGTAACAGGTTCACCGAGGGGGAAAAAAATGGCCCAAAGAAAGGGACAGATCAAAACCCCAGAGCTAACCGACCAAGAGACAGCCAACCTATCA
>PVJI01031632.1:0-12960 GCA_004026765.1 Micronycteris hirsuta
AAAACCAAGGGGGAGGGTGGAAGCAAGGGAGGGAGGTGGGTTTGCCTGGGGTTGGGGGTGGGGGTAAATGCAGACAACTGTAAGTGAACAACAGTAAAATAATTTTTAAAAAAATTTCATAAAATTCTCAATGAAAAATAAGAATTTTTCAATTGAGTTTACATTCAACACCATTCTGTGTTAGTTCCAGGTGCACGGCCCACAGAGGGTCCCACCGACACTTCGTGCGCCGACTCGGCACTAGACAGTCACCAACCTACAATTTTTTTACCCAGTGGAAAGATCTCTCCAAAATGAAGATGAGACAAAGGCCTTTCAGACATATGAAAACCTCAAATAGTTGATCACCAACAGTCTTACAAGGAGTATGAACAAAGTCCTTCAGGCAGAAGAAAATGATAATAGAGAGAAATATGGGTCTGCAAACAGGAACCCAGAGCACTGAGAATTATAACAATATGGTTAAACATGTAAGGTGCTTTTATTATGTATATTTGTTTTAAAGCTAATTGACTGTTTAAGGCAAAAGTAACAACAAAGTGATCTTGTGTTTATTGTTGGAAATATATATAGAATTTAAAAAAGATAACCATTTGGGGAGGAAGAAGTGGAAATCCAGTTTCCTAAGATTGTTATACTGTTGCCAAACAGCTCTTGGGGTCCTGCTACTCAGGGCCACCCCTCCAGGCAGAATCAGGAGGCAGGGGTTTGGTGAGAAAGGAAAGGAGTCTTTATTCAAAGGCGACGCAATTTGGGGATAACATTTCCACGTGCATTACCCACTTAACTGTGTCAATTAAGGCTAAACTCATTAACTCTTCAGTTCCAGCTTTAATCACTTAAGCCTATCAATTAGGCTGAAATCTTTAACTCCTGAGTTCCCCCGTCATTCCACGTTAATCTTTAATTACCTTATTTCTATAGGGTTAGTTTACAAACTACAACAACGTAAGATACAAAGGCATCATGGGAAGAGGGGCGGACTTCTGCCTCAGAGCCTCTAGAACATCCAAAGAAAAACCACCCTGCCACCCTCTGCCAGGCCAGCCCGACCCTAGGCTGCGCCCAAGTTCCTTCTCCCATGTGACATACCGTCCTTTGGGAAACGCAGGCAGCTGCAGCAGGATCATCCAGGCATCCTGGTGGAAGAGTCTGAGAGACAGTGTTCTCCCACACAGTGGGCTTCCTTTTCATTTTATTGATGTTTTCTTTAGCTGTACAGAAGCTTTCAAGTTTGATGTAATGCCATTTCTGTATTTTTTCCTCTATTTCCCTTGCCTTAGGAGAAATTTCGGCAAAAATATTGCTATGATACAAATATGAAATTTTACTGCCTATGTTTTTTTCTAGGATTTTTATGGTTTCATGACTTACATTTAAGCCTTTTTACCATTTTGAATTTATTCACATACACTTTGTTCAGAAACAAGATGTACAGATTGACTAATTTTGCTTGGTAGGCACCATTTAATATGCTTCCATTCACCAATCCCTTGTGCATATAAGACTACATTGTGGTCCTGTCCATATGACAAAACCAATGTTAACACTAATTAATTGATTTTCTTGCAAAATTAATGAGTTTCTCAATATTAATGATATTGCTTATGCGGAAGATGAAACTACCTTCGTTACTATCACTTTACACCATTTTAATTGATTATCATGAGTTTTTAAAATTAATTCATGTCCTCTGTAATCAAACAATTCTTTCCAATGTTTTTAATTAAAGGATTTAATTTAGTTTAACTATCTTTTTCATAACATAAATCAGTAATAAGACAAGTTCCTAGTGTGTGCATAATATTGTATTAAGCATAATCATGATTATTTATTCAACTAAAACAAAAAATTAACATGATGAGTTCAAAGAAGAGGAACAGTGATTTTCTTGAAATTCTCAATAATTTTCTTTTTTTCCCCTTCATTAAACCTAGATATCAAGATAATGCTTTCTACATGGACAAACTGAGGATATGTCCATCTCAGAATAATTTTGAGATATACTTAATCATATTTAATAATCAGGTTTGTGTCTAAAAATCTTCTTTCCTATTTCGTTAGTCCACTATGACAATTCAGACTCAAGCTGTTGTAATTTATTTATTTTTTTTTAAGATTTTATTTATTTTATTTATTTATTTTTTTAGAGAGAGGGGGAAGGGAAGGAGACAGAGAGGGAGAGAAACAGCAATGTATGGTTGCCTCTCACATGGCCCTCACGGGGACCTGGCCTGCAACCTAGGCATGTGCCCTGACTGGGAATCGAACCAGGGCCCTTTGGTTCCCAGCCCGCACTCAATCCACTGAGCTACACCAGCCAGGGCTGTTGTAATTTATTTTTAAACAGGTAAGCCAATCAACACGTTTACACTTTGATTGTATATTAAAGTTATTTTATTTTTTATTTTCTCATCACTTTGGGGAAAACATAATTTATGTGGACTTTACAATATAATTCTCATGGAACAAGTAATTTATGTTAAGTGGTTTCTTCTGAATAAAATTATAATTTTGGATTTAACATGGATAAAAGTGTCACATTGTCCTTTAACGTATTGAACTGTCTCATATTATTGCCTTTAATCAGAAAGTTTTTGAGATAAAAAGCAAATTCTTATAAAATATTAATCTCTGCTTTATTGCATCTAAATATTTTTACACCCATATATATATTGCTTACACGTTTTGTTTATTTTCTGACCTCTACTCATTTTTAAATTTTTATATCTCACACACACATATATATAGCTTATTAAGTTATTAGCAGACTAAAGTGGTCAATTATGTGCATATGCCTTGCTTTCTTACATTTGGCACTTAAATACTTTCTTTTCCTAATTTAAACCCCAATACAAAAATGCAAATATTAGTTCAGGCATCTATCAGTATGAACTTCTAATAAATCTGAGAAATATTTAAGCATGGTTATTATTTTCTTTTTTTTAGGATCTCTTTTGAAAAAAATTTTAATGTTTTTTTTTACTGTTGTTCAAGTACAGTTGTCTCTATTTTCCCCACTACCTCCCACCCTCAATCCTACCCTCTTTGGCTTTGTCCATGTGTCCTTTATACATGTTCCAATGACAGTATACATTCAATCTTATTTTGTATTAGTTACAGTAGCAAGGTTATTTAAATAGTGGCTTTGAATTTTTTAATGTTATTCTAGCAATAAGACTCACTTTGGGATGGGTAATTATTGTGCATTGACATCATGCTTCAGGCATAAAATGTTTTTAATAAATTATGTGATGACCAAGGATATCTTTATTTTAACTGCTACTTAACACTTTTTTTAAAAAAAAATCTCCTTTACATAATGCTTAAGCTTACTTTTTTTTTCAGTTTCTTTAATCATTTGCTCTTATCTACTACTCTAGCTAGTCCATAATTGTTAGAAAAAAAACACTGACTTCATTTAGGTAAAAAAGCAATGGCTTTGATGGTTGCATCATGCATACACTTTTTATCTTCCCCTGTTAAATGTATTGTTTCCAAAGTATTCTTCTGAATAGTTATTGCTGTGTGTTTTCTTTTATATTCATCCTTTTCTTTTTTTTTAAGATTTTATTTATTTATTTATTTATTTTTAGAGAGAGGAGAAGGGAGGGAGAAAGAGAGGGAGAAACAGCAATGTATGGTTGCCTCTCACATGGCCCTCACTGGGGACCTGGCCCACAACCCAGGCATGTGCCCTGACTGGGAATCGAACCAGGACTGTCTGGTTCCCAACCCATACTCAATCCACTGAGCTACACCAGCCAGAGCTTCTTTTCTTTTTTAATATAAGAGAAACCTTCCTGAATCTGATGTGCTACTTCTGTCAGTCATGAGTTGGTTGCATAATACTGGCGTCTCCTTTGGCTCAGTTTGATGTAGGAAACAACCACCTCATCCCAGGCAAATATCTGGGAAGATACTGTGAGCTCTGGGAGCCCTAGAAGCTTCTGCTTAGTATAGATGCATAAGGTTGGTTATGCCTGAGAAACTACTATCATTATTATGCAGCCAAATGTCCTGCAGTTAAAGTAAGTGTGAATTTATGTGCACATATGTATATATTTATCTGCAAAGACCACACAAACTAGGCACCTTATTTGCCAAAATGACCAGTTTTGTATCCAAAGAATGGCCAAGGAACTGACCTTGCAGCAACCATTTTCCCTGCTTCCATTCAAACAAAATGATTTTTTTAATGTTTTTTTTTAAAGATTTTATTTATTTTTATTTTTAGGCAGAAGGGAACGGAGGTAGAAAGACAAGGAGAGAAACATCAATGTATGGTCGCCTCTTGCATGCCTCCTACTGGGAACCTGGCCTGCAAGCCAGGCATGTGCCCTTGTTACAGAACAAATCGGGGGGCTGGACGATATGAAAGACCCCCCTTTTTTTGTACTCGGGGGTTTCTCCCCTTTACCAGGTTCATTTTGCCCGCCGCCAGAGGAAAGATTCAAAAGGAAAAGAATTATTTATTTAAACACACACAGTCCTTCCCTCTCCCTCTGCCCAGTCGGGAGTACTGTATCTTACATAGGCTCCCTGCACCATCTACATGGCCCTGACTCTCACCCAAGCCGCGTGGTCCCAAGCCATGTGGTCCCGAAAAGAGATGCTCAAGCGGTGCCTCGCCTGGATTTAAACCCCAGAGTCTCATTTCCGGCTCCTCACACAACTGGCCACAGCTGACAGCATTCAGGGCAGGTGTGGCCCTTTAGTGTGGAGCCAATTATCTCCCTCTTTGGGGGCCCCCCTCTTGGCTGCACCCTGTTACACCCTGACTGGGAATCAAACTGGTGACCCTTTGGTTCGCAGGCCGGCACTAAATCAACTGAGCCACACCAGCCGCAGCCCCAAAATGATATTTTTTGGGGGGCAAAGATTGAAACAAACAAATATCTTGTACCTAGCAATTTTTAAAAGGGTACTTATCAAGAAGAAAACAAATTAGTGGATATGTTTTTTGGAAAACCTATTGACCAGCTGTCAAATGCAAGTAATACGGGCATTAGGATACATATTTTCCTAGCAGGAGAATGGAGCAGATAATACAATAAATTTTTCCTTCTGTCATGTATTTATCATTATCTCTGTATTTTAAAACTTAAAGATGCTAGAGAGCCAACTCATTTCACTTTGATTATAAAAGTAGACTTGCGGACAAGTATATGAAAATTAAAAAAACATAATTTTTCCATTCCTCACCAGAGATTATATATTTAATAATATCAATGACAGTCTCTACGTGACAGGAAAACAAATATTCATTGGGTATCTTTATACTGTAAGAACTAGAATGGTCCCCTTGTAGGGCACCTGGGAAATATTAATGACAGAGAGGAGCAAAGATGATACATTACACTGTAAATCTTTTTCTCAAATGAACTCCATGGCTTTCCCCACCTGTCAGTCCACTTTTAGAGAAAATCACCCTGACATCTATAGCACTGAGCGGAAACTATATGTAAATTATAATCATTTCTAGAAAATTTTAGTGACTTTAATTCCTTTGATCCCCCCTTTATTTCTTATGTATGGAACAGTAGAATTTTTTGAATTTAAACTTTGAAAGAGCTCACAATGTACATGGATAATTAGTTAAAATAAAAAGAGTGTAATAAAATTCACTACTCTCTCTAGGGCTATTATAAAGACATTTTGAAATTGCCTATGATCTGTCCAAGCCCAAGATCATATTTCATTTTTTACTACAGGTGATCTTTACTGACAGAACTCAGAGAATAGTCCTTTCTTTCTTTTTATGTGTCACTTATTGAATAATGTCGAGGAGAAAAAAGATTTTGTGGTACATGGCCTCCGGGTAAGATAAAAAGTGATGAAGAGCTGTGCAAATAAGTCTACATTCTGCAAGATGTGCACAATATGCAATAATTTAATACTAAAGAAGTTGAAAAAAGTTTGGATTTCTTTTTATGCTTTGATATAAGTATGAAAAAGATTAATATCTCTGACATATGTTCATGCAAGTTACAGTCTATATATCAGAAGGTTTGCCTAATGTACAAGTATATAGTAGATGAAATATCAACTCCTGTAGCCTACAAATATTTATTTTGATATGTAAGAATCTAATAAAGAAATGTGTATATTATGCTATTCATCTATACATTAACATCTAAGTAATCTTTAGCACGAGAGTGAAGCACTAGAAATTCACTTGTTTGCCTTCTTATTCATTTTAGCCACTGTGAGTACAAATGTTCTGTAATCTTCCCCTGGAGCAATGATATTTATGCTTCAGATATACAACACGCAACAAGAGGAAAGACATCTAATGTACAAGGAAAATATAGAAAATGTTGACTGTAGCTTTAAATAGGATTTCTCTAATTTTTCTTTCTTTATGAAAGTAGCAAGAGCTTAAGTGTCTCCTGCTGTCTTGTGCAACATATACTGTACTACCCATCTGCTTATTGATTGGTAGGAAACTCGTAATGGGAATTTTCTCTCATTAATCATGTCATATCACAGGGACTGGGAAAAAAAAAACTTTATGCTTCACTTGAGACATGTACTGCCCAGTAAGACAAGGGAACAAATAAAATATGGATAGAATATCTTCACACTAATTAAGGGTCAGCTGCTGTAAAATTTTGCCCAAGAATTGATTAGATGATGCTCCAACCACTTTTCTCTCCAAATAATGAATAATATGAGAATATTCTAGCCTTTCAACTTCCCATTATTTTGTCATGGCCTAGAAATGTGACTATTAAAAACCCATGCAAAAATAAAGAGGCAACATTATGTTTTGAATAGCACATCACCACATTAAATTATATATGCAGCATAGCAAATGGGATTACAATACTTTCTTTGTGGAATTAGTTCTGTATGCATTTCAAATAAGAAGACACTCATTCATAAATTCAGAAAATGCAAACCAAATTCAAATGTACCAAAACTAAAGTTGTGATAATATGTTTATTTGCTTTTTAAAGATTGTATCTATTTATTTTTAGACAGAGAGGAAGGGGGGGAGAAAGAGAGGGAGAGAAACATCAATGTGTGGTTGCCTCTCATGTGCCCTCCCCCCCACCCTGCACTGGGGATCCAGCCTGCCACCCAGGCATGTGCCCTGACTGTAATGAAACTGGCAGCCTTTTGGTTCAGAGGTTGGCACTCAATCTACTGAGACACAACAGCCAGGACGATAATATATTTATATATTGACAAGTGGCACTTAGGATCTTATTCATATGAAATTCTACAGTCTATAAGCTGCAGTTCAAATTCAAACCATGAGAAGAGCCTGGGCCAACCCACTGCTAATCATCTTGGCTAGTGGAAGCCACCAGGAAGTGAGAAAGGTATCCTCTGATTCTTCCATTGGTATTTCACAGGGATTGGATCTATGAGGTATAGTTAGTGATTTCACAACTGCTTTACAGCTGCCTCACGAATGTCTTCATTTTGTCTTCTACCCACAATGCCCTATTAAACCAGACCGAGACTAGGATTAATTGAATGTTCTCCCCTTAATCAATTGCTATTGTTATCAACCACATCCAGAGACAAGAATTGTAAGTATAAAGACATGTAAAAAATATTTTAAGTATAATGGAGATCCTATTTATTAATGCTTTTTGGCCACTAGGGTAATACTAGTCATGCCATGGCAGTTTTGTTCTGTGATCCATTAAGTTGTATATGCACCAATTTAAAGGTATTCTATGAGGAAACCTAACAGGTGGAGTAAGAAATACATTGGAAAAGAGGAGGAAAAGGGAGACAGAAAGAGATTTTGCTTCAGGAGGTGGGTGCATGGCACAGTGTGCAGATGATGTTTTGCTGAGTTGTTGAAACCTATTTTCTTTTTGTGAGGAGATGCTTTATTTAGAGAAATCACTAATATACCCTATTGCTACTCGGTTCAATCACTGTTTGGGTCTGTTCCAAGAGCTTCTCCGGAAAAAGAGTTCCCCAAGGGCCCTGTTGGGTGCAGCCAGTGGCCCCCTGTGCAGCACCCCAACACAGCAGAGTGGTGTTGCCAGGGGATGGAGGACCAGGTATGCACCCCCCAGGCTGGGGCTGTAACAACAGGGGTGCTCAACCTGGGAAGGTGGTATCTGGATCTCTTGAAAATGCTCTTCTCTCCCAGGTGGACTGAATCCCCACTGATTGTCAGCACCAAATGCTATGCGGGCTCCTCTTCCCATTTCTCTTGCTCTGAGTTTGGGTTACCTGCATGGGATTAACATCCCATGCTCCTGGGTAGAGGGAGTTTGGCAGCCAAGATAGCCCTCTAGCTTCCCTGCCTCCATACACGGGTGTGGGAGCCAGTTCTTTCTGGGTCTCCACCCTTCTTACCAGTCTCTATATGGCATATTCTGTAAATCCTTGGTTCTAAAATTTCCATTCAGCTAGCTTTCAGCTGGTTATTCAGGTTGACTGTAATATAATTTAGCTGTAAATCAGATTTGGCACTGGGCGGGTGAGTGTAGCTTCCATCTAGTCTGCAGCCATCTTGGAATCCAAATTGTTTTTCAAACAAATTGTAGATTTTCAATTTTTTGAAAATCTACAATTTGAGATCAGCCACTAAGAATTTATTTTCGGGCCTGGCTGGTGTAGCTCAGTGGATTGAGCGCGGGCTGGGAACCAGAGGGTCCCGGTTCGATTCCCCGTCAGGGCACATGCCTGGGTTGCGGGCCAGGTCCCCATGAGGGCCATGTGAGAGGCAACCACACATTGCTGTTTCTCTCCCTCTCTGTCTCCCTCCCCTCCCTCCTCTCTAAAAATAAATAAATAAAATCTTAAAAAAAAAAAAGAATTTATTTTCGTCCTTCAATAGTATTGTTTTTCTTTATTTTTCCATGTTTCTTGAAGCCTTGTATTTCATTGCTCTCTTCACAACTGGAGAAGCAGTTGACTTCTCCAGTCTTTACTGACTGACTTTGGAAGAAAAGGCCTTTACCAGTGAACCCGGTAAGGGATTTTGTGGGTTTTCCTGCTGTTTTCTCTGGATTCATCTGTCGTGGGGTAGATCGGACCTGCCGAAACCCGGGTTGACCGTAACCAATGTGTGTATAAATCTCACACTGAGACATGCGGGGGGAAGGAATCCGGCGGCCACGGGTCTCCTCCACCATCGCCCATCTTGGGGAGAAAGACCTCGTGGGTTGCTTAGCCGGGGGTTTTATTAGAGGCATTAAGACACATTTACATTGGATTGATTATTCATGGGATTAAGCAGAACAGGGGTAGGATTACTCATTAGCAAAGCATTGGGATGTTGATTCAGATCCGGTGACAGACACGACCAGGTTAAAGCAATATTCAGAGATCAGCAAGCCAGAATTTTTTAAGATACACCTTTGCCAAATTCCTATTAGAGAATTCCCATCCCACAGACATGATCCACACTTGCTCACACAGGAATCACACGGAGCTGTGCTCAAAACGTGTAAATTCTCAGGACTGCGTGTTTTCACGCGTGTGGAAATCACTGCCACATTCATCGGCTCCATTTATTTTGTTTTGTCATAGAGAACAAGTCTTAAGATTGTGTGCCTTCTCTCAATCCCACAAAACCAGGTATGGTGCTGAGAACCTCCTGATTGTTTTCCCTTGGGAATTTTTCTGAACCTTTTAGTGCTGTGTGCTATCCTGCAGCTGTTCAAGTCCGGGCAGATTCACATAGGACTCTGGTAGATGGAATAAAATTCATGGAACCATCTAGATTCCTGAAATGCTCTTATTCTGGGGTGGGGCAAACCACAAACCGCAAGTCACACTGTGGGAAGTCCCGACTTGACACGGGGTAGATCGGACCTGCTGATACCCGTGGGTGACTGTGACCCAATGCGTGTATGAATCTCATACCGACACACGCGGGGAAAGAGAGACCGGGGCCATGTGGCTGATTCCTCCCATCTCAGGAAAAAGCCCCGTGGCTTGTCCAGCCAGGGTTTTTATCAGGGGCATTAGCACACATTTACATTGGATTGATTATACATGGGATTAAGCAGAACAGGGGTAGGATTACTCATTAGCAGGGCATCAGGATGTAGATTCACGTCCGGTGGCAGACAGGACTAGATTAAAATAATATGCAGGGCACAGCAAGCCAGAATTTTTTAAGATACATCTTTGCCAAATTCCTATTAGAGAATTCCAATCCCACAGACATGATCCACACTTGTTCACACAGGAATCACACGGAGCTGTGCTCAAAACGTGTAAATTCTCAGGACTGCGTGTTTACACGTGTGTGGAAATCACTGCCACATCTCCCCCTCTTTTCTTAAGAAATCCTTTTCTACAGGCATGGATTACGCCAGCCCACACAGGAGTGATTTTTCTTCATGCGGAGCTGAGCTCTGACACGCGTGATTTTTCTGGGCTACGATTTTTCATGCGTGTGAAAAGAATTTTTATATCTCCCCTTGTATTTCTTATGAGAATTTAGAAGCTGGATTAATTTGTTAAAGTTTGTTACTTGCTGGTCCCTTTTACGACCTTGGGAGAATAAATTACAAATGTAGCAAAGCATACAGATTATAAATACAATTAGTAAACAAGTGGCTATGAAGACCCATAATTTCAGATAAAAATTAATAAATTAAATTTTAGGGTGAAGTCCGTAGAAATTGTCCTGGAAGGTTTTTAGATACCTCCTTTTGAAACAATTAGTGGCTGTGAAGACCCATATTTTCAGATTAAAATTATTAAATCAAGTTTTAGGGTGAAGTCTGTTGAAATTGTCCTTGAGGGTTTTAAATATTTCCTGTTCAGACAGGCATTGGATGTCCTGCAACCGCTGATGTAATTCCAGTTGCAGTCTGTTAATTTGTCCTTTTAGATTAGTAGTAAGGATATTTGATGTGTAGCTTGGAGAATCCTGGATTAGTAGATTCCCTTTTGATGATGAGAAATTAGGTTGCTGTCAGGGAAGTCTTCCGTTACAGCAGTTTTGTTTTTCTTGTCCACAGCAGTTTTGGAGATTTTTCTGTGGAAAAAACAGAAACAGACCCTTCTCTTCCTAGCTAAGGTGTGAGGCTAGGGACTTGAATTGAATGGGGTGATTGCTTGGACTAATATTGTGAATTAAAAAATTTTTAAATTGTAAAAGAGTCATGTTTAAATCTATGGGAGAGATATTCTGACCTCCTCCCCCTTTTTTCTTATAATAAATAGGGTTTAAATTGTAAGGACTTCTGGTTAAAGATGAATAAATGCCAAGGGCTTGAATAATTGATTCTCTCTGAAAATTGGCCAGTTTTTCTTGAGAGATTAGTTATAGATTTAAAGAACAACCTGGGTGTTTTATGCAAAATGATCAGTTTTTCATATAAGACCCATGTCTATGTTTTAATTTTATTTATTATTAAAAAACAATTCAGCCCTGGTAAAGTTGGTGAGCAGATATTAGTTTTATATATCTATTTGGGAAAAGCTGTTGCGGTACACACCTAGTATTGAATAATATTACAGATATCACTCCAAATAAATTTGGGATACAAACAGGATTTTAGTAATCCAGTCCAAGATAAACACATTATGTTTAAAAACCATAATGAATAAATTGTATGATATTTTAGAAAATATTATTATATATTATATTGACTATATTCTTTACTTAAGTTTTGGATTACTCCTCAAAAGATAATTTTGAGGAGCAGATTAATAACTAGATTATAACATTAGATTAATTCCTAAATTTTTAACTGTAAATTGAACTTTAAATATGAAGTTTATATTGTATGAAATCTTGTATATCATATTTATTAAAATTATAGAGAATTATAGTCAGTATGAGAGAATATTGAGATAACAGTGTTATTAATGGCTAGAATCTGGCAACCTGCTTGCCAGAAGATGTCTTCTTATTAGTTAAATAGAATAAATTATAAGTTGATAAGATTCCCTTAAAGACAGTAAGTGAGATAATAATTATCTGGCTGATGAGTATTGTTACCCGACCCAAAGTAGGGGTCCTAGTGATGATTTGGCGATGTGGCGATTTTGGAGTTTCCTTTTCCTACAGCCGGGAGACTGGAGACAGGCTGCCAGTGGCTTTTTGGGGCAGCCAGGGGGTTAAGCATCTTGGAGTGGTGGGGGGTCTTGTGTATTCTGTGGAAAAAACATAGAGACACTTCCTTCCCCCAAATCAAACCTATACTTGGCCTCTTACACTGTAAAGTTTAAGTTTAGATTAAAAAATTATAAATCCTGGATTTCTACAGTTTATTTAGAAAACACCTACAAGTTATGGCTTTTACAGCAGGTTTAACAGATTAAACATGAAGTGTTTTAGCTTTCTTTATTTCAAGTATTAAAGAAAAATGAGGCTATTAAACATGAATATTTGCTTAAAAGTGATAATGCACATTTGCCTATAAATATATTTTGCAGAGGTATTAATCTTGATGTTTAAAACCTTTACAGTATCTTTATAATGTGGGGCCTCTTTTTATTTTATGAGGCAAAAAATGTTTTACTGTTATTTTTGATATGGTTGTTTAAGAATTTTTGATGGAAGATTAAAAGCAAACTTTTGACAATTAGTATCTTTTCTGACATTCTAGTAAGGGGGGTTTGTTTAAGAGCCAGCTGGCCCCCCGTAGTCTTGTGAACTATTTTCAGGAGTTGATAAATTCCTCTGGTGAAGCATTTACTCATCAAGTGCCTTTAGTGACCTTTATTAGCCAATTTTTTTATGGGGAGGTAGCCAGTCTCCCCAACAACTGAGTTAAAAATTGGTGTTATGTTTTCCGCAAAAAATGGCTGGTTTTTTCCGGAAGACTGCACACCCATATTTTATTTTTATCATAAAATGGTCACGGCTTTGGCACAAGGAGGAATTAGATTGAAAACATACATATTTCTTTTGAGCTTACTAATTATTTGGGAAGAATAATTGTAAATGACTTTGGAGTAGACTGTGGGAACAGATTATAAGCAATACAGAATAATATTAGATTTTGTTTCTATTGT
>PVJI01031633.1:0-12959 GCA_004026765.1 Micronycteris hirsuta
TCTCCCTTGGTTTTGTCCTTGTGTCCTTTATAGTAGTTCCTGAAAACCCTTCCCCTCATTGTCCCCTCCCCCCTCCCCTCTGGTTACTGTTGGATTGTTCTTAGTTTCAATGTCTCTGGTTAGATTTTGCTTGCTTTTTTCTTTTGCTGATTATGTTCTTATATAAATCCCTTTAACATTTCATATAATAAGGGTTTAGTGATGATAAACTCCTTTAATTTGACCTTATCTGGGAAGCACTTTATCTGCCCTTCCATTCTAAATGATAGCTTTGCTGGATAGAGTATTCTTGGATGTAGGTCCTTGCCTTTCATGACTTGGAATACTTTTCTCCAGCCCCTTCTTGCCTGCAAGGTCTCTTTTGAGAAATCAGCTGACAGTCTTATGGGAATTCCTTTGTAGGTAACTGTCTCCTTTTGTCTTGCTGCTTCTAGGATTCTCTCCTTATTTTTAATCTTGGGTAATGTAATTATGATGTGTCTTGGTGTGTTCCTCTTTGTGTCCAACTTCTTTGGGACTCTCTGAGCTTCCTGGACTTCCTGAAAGTCTATTTCCTTCACCATCTTGGGGAAGTTCTCCTTCATTATTTGTTCAAATAAGTTTTCAGTCCCTTGGTCTTCCTCTTCTCCTCCAGGTAGCAATTAAAGTTGTCCCCTCACCTTAGCTACCCACATTTTCCTACTGCCACCACAAGTGCTGTTGTTAATTATGCTGGAGTCCTGGTTTCTCCACCTAGAGTACTCATCATGAGCTGATCTTATCACCAACACAGACCCTGTTTATCCCCTTGTCACCTGCTCACTTTTATGCTATTGATCTCAAGGATTCTCAGTTGACCTCATTCAGGCAACCTTGCTCTGATTTCTTCAGCCTCTCTCAGTGCAGAAGTTTCTTGAAGCTGCGGAAGGAAACACCTAGAATCATCCACAAGAACTGGGCCCACAGCAACCAACTGTTCTTGACTGTCTAGAGAAGCAAAGGACCTGTTGGACTCTGAAGGATTGGTGGAGCCATTGTATTCTTTACATTGAGGAATTTTAATCCTATCACCCATTTGCTAGTTAATTCCAATTGAAATAATTTCAAGGAAGACCACTTTGAAGAACTGTCTAAAGTAAGTGAATCTACCTTAAACCAGTTGATGGGTAATATTTTTGTCTATTGACATCATGATTCTTTATACTTTACATATAGGTTATATTTATTCCTTTGTAGCTATTCAATATTTAACTGATGTTTAAACAAATACTATATCTATACTTTGAGAGACTTTTAAGGTTTTTTTCACCTGGGTTCAAGTCCCAACTCCAACACTTAGTAGCGTGTGACTTTGAGTAAGTTACTTAACTTCTGTAACCCTTGATCTCCTTATTTTTGAAATGGGAATATTATAGTGCCTACCTCATAAGTGGCTGTAAAGAGAAAATACATGTAAAATGCTTAGCCAAGTAGTACTTGGTGCACAGTCAGTGTTTATGAATATTTAATATAACATAAAATATAATGATGATGGGAAATGATAGTGGAGAAAATGCTCATAATAAGATGTATAGTGGAAGAAGTCTAAAAGACTCCTTTTGCTTTAAAATCATATATATGAGGTCTGTCCAGAAACCGTGGTATCCAACCACGTAGTATGCCATATAGAGACGTTTGTTGAAGAAGATACACGATACAAGAAGCATTGCACATAGGACAACAATGCCTAATATTCAAGCTTAATGCAAAATTTCATGTAGATTCATTGCTCTGCTCACTCAGTCATTTTGAACATGACAGCCACACAGTACACATGCCCATGCAATGGCTTCTACCGTCCCCACTGACTAATACAGTGAAGTTGTCATTATTCATGCATGCACATTCCAGTCCACTCTCCTTGGGTGCCAGGTTACATGGATGTCCCACAAACCATTTTCATTATGTTAACAATGGCTGGACTTTTTCTGTACAGATTGTGTGTGTATGTAACATATAAAAATAATATCTGGATGTTATGTATAGAAATAACACAATAAAATAAGACAAATGTTATCAGTGGCTATCGTTCAGGAAGCCTGATTACAGGTGTTTTCATTTTTTTTATACTTCTCTATATTTTCCAAATCCCTACCACTAAATATAGTTACATTAATAATTTGACAAGACAAAAGAAAGTGAGAATAATGAGACATCCTAGATTTGGGGAGTCAGAAGCGAGATGAGCTAAGTAGAAGGCAGGCCATGTAGAACCATGTGAGATATCACAGGACTTTGATACTCTACCTTTTAAATGGAAGTGGGAGGCCAGTCAAAGATTTTAACCGTGGGAAGAACAAGGCCCAGGCTGGATTTCTAAAAGCTCACACTAGATTCAGTGTTTCCAACAAAAGATAGTGAAGTAAATGTATATTTGTTACACTTTTTTGCTCCAAGCCCACAGGTTAGAATAAAGGAAAACAAAAGAAAATTTCATCCACAATGAAACTAGGAAATGGCTACTACATCCCAAATAGTGAAGGGTTTTGCCTTGGGCAAAATTATGGGCTGATGCTGGGAGCTAACAAATAATTGTCCATATCTCAAGCAGGGTTATAAATATCTCTGCACATATGTGAGAGGGTTTTAAGGCATCTACAGGCAAGCCTTTAGATGTACTGTTGAGGATGGGTGGGAGTAAGTGGGCCATGGTAGAATAAAGATCATCACTGTGAAGATTTATTTTCACCCCAAAAAACTACAAAGCTGTGGTGAAAACAAGACACATGGGATATGCCATTTTTTGTTTTCCCAAGCCCAGATGAGGCAGGGGTGTCTTTCCTTCACCATCTAGATGAGGCAGAAGTGACAACAGCTTGCCATAAGGCTACTGGTGGCCAAACTCTGAGAGCAAAGAAAAATCAACCAATCAAACCAAACCAAAACAGACAAAAAATATAAGTCCATGAAAAGAAAAGTTCCAATGAGATGAAAAGTTAAAGCAACCAGTCTTCCCTATGAACTATACCTTCCCTTTATGGGTATGCCAAGAACTTTTGAAAACAGTTCATTCCCAGGGAGGAGATAAAGATATGGTTACAAGGTTTTCTAAGCCACCATAACTGATTTAAAACCACAGGCTACTACAACATACTTCCTTTTATCTACCTCACAGTGTCTCTTTTGAGTGTTTTGTTGTTGTTGAAACAACAACAAAAGACTCAACTCTTAAGTTTACAATTCAGTGAGTTCTGACAAATGTATACACTTTTGTAATCATCATTCTGATCAAGAACAAAATAGAACAATTTCATCAGCCAGGAAAGTTTTTTTATATTTCTTTGCAGTCAATCTCGAAATCCGTTTCTTCTCTCCCCACAACATAAGCAAATACGTTTTTTTTATTTCTATCACTACAGATTAGCTTTGTCTTTTCCTGAACTTCATGCCAACAAAATCCTAGAGAATGTACTCCTTCATGTTTGGCTTCTCTTGTTCAACATAATGTCTTCAAGATTCATCATTGTAGTTCCATTTATAAGGATCTCTTCTTCTAAAGATATCACATTTTATTCATGCATTCTTCTGTTAATACATATTTGGATGATTTCCAGTTTTGGTTACTACGAATCAAGGTGCTATAAACACTTCATATAAGACTTTTGTGGACATGAGTTTTCATTTCTTTTGAATAAATTGGAGTGAAATCAGTGGTCATAGTACAGGTATATATTTCACTTTACAAGAAACTGTTTTCCCAAATAGTTTTATCATTTTATATCCTGACAGCAATGTTGAGTTTCAGTTACTTAATATCTTCACCACAATTTAGTGTTATGAGGCTTTTAAATTTTAGCCTTTTTAGTGGGTATTATGTAGTATCACATTATAGTTTTAATTTACATTTCTCTGATTACTGATGATGTTGAATACCTTTTTATATGCTTATTGGCCTTCATATATTTTCCTTTGTGAAGTGTCTTTTCAAGTATTTTATGCATTTGGAAATTAGACTTCTTATCTAATGAACAAGTTGAACTAAGAAGTAGAATAGAGACAGACTCGTAGATGGAGAGCAGGCTGACAGCTGGGGGGTGGGGTGGAGGGGTTGAGCAAAAAAGAGAAAAAAACTCATTGACACAGACAACAGGGTGGTGATTGGGGGATTGTGGGTGGAGGCAGAAAAAAGTATGAGGGGATAACTGATGATGGAAAAAAAGTACAGTAAAATAAATTTTTTTTAAAGTGTGAGGAAATATGTGTTTCTTGAAAAAGAAACTTTGGATATTGAACCTGTTTATTGTGCATAAAATATTTTAATGGTATGAGTAAAAAATCAGGCTGTTTGTTATTATCAAAGGCATTCTTTATGAATTCTGGATACAAGCCCCTTGAAGGACATATATATATTGTAAATATTTTCTTATAGACCATGGTTTCCCTTTCTTTTCTTTCTTTCTTTCCTTTTCATTTTATTAATGGACTGGATGAGCATTAAGTTTTTACTTTCGAGGAACCCCAGTTTACAATTTTTAATGATCAGTTTCTTTTGTGTCCTGATTAGGAAATCTTTGCCTTCCTAAACTCATAAAGATAGTCTCCTATATTTTATTTTAGAAGTTTATAATTTAGCTTGTTTGCTTAAGTCTATGATTCATCTATAAGTAATTTTGTCTATGGTGTGAAGTGATTTATTTTAAACATATAGATTGCTACTAGTTCTAGAAACACTTTTTGAAATGACTTTCCTTTCTCCCATTGAATAATCTTGACCTCATTATCGTAAGTCAACTGACTGTATATTTATACCTATCTATTAATTTATATATTATACTTTATTAATTTATTTGTATTTCTCTATGCCTTGATTTCTGTCTTGATTTTGGCAGCTTTATATGAATCCTCGAAATTGGGTCATGTGAGTCCTCAGTTTTTTTTAATCCCAAAGCTATATTGGCAATTCTAGATTCTGTTCCATGTGCTTTCCCAAACTCTAATCTCCTCAGTTCAGTGAGACTGGCATACTCTGCTTGGACTGCAACATGATCCTAAAGTACCCTAAGCCAGAAAGATGATGTGAATTCAAGACTCACCTCCTGAGTTTCTGTCCTCTCAAAGGTCACACTCCTGTACTTCCTGTTGTCCAAGACCTGAAAACAGTTTACAGTTTAATAGTTTTTATCTGCTGCGATGGTAGAAGCAGAAATGATCCCCACATTATTATTAAATAGTGACATTTTTCAGAATTGCCACCATTTAAAGATAAACAAAATGAAAGAAGAATCCTGAATGGCCTATATATAGATAATAATACCCTCATCGCTACCTCACTTACAAAAATGGAAAAAAAGAAAATAAACATATAATACAAGTTAGAGGAAAAATTTACATCTGAAAGATTATCCTCAGAAACAAAAAAAATCATCAGATAATCTAAACCAGCGCTATCAAACACAATTTTCTATGATGATGGAAATGTTCTATCTCTGAGCTGTACAATATGCTGACCTCCAGCTATATATGACTGTGAAGCAATTGAAATGTGACTAGCACAACTGAGGAAGTGAACGTTCAATTTTATTTAATTATTTTAAATGTATTTGATTTTAATTAATTTAATTTTGCATGGTGGTTACCAAATGTTTAGTGCAACTCTACTCACTTTATTCTCTCATAAGGACCTTTGGAGGGACTAAAAAGGGATACATTCAGAAAATCAAGTCAGTGAGGGAAGACTTATTTTACTAAGTATCAGAATATACTGGAAAGCCACTTTTATCAAATCAATATGATATTGACATTAAAAGGACAAAATACTCAGTGTAAAATAATAGAGAAGATTATCAAGAAATTAATAAATGACAAAAGTCATAGTTTAAATAACTTTTTGGGAAAAGTATGGATTTGTTAAAAATAAGTGGCACATTATTTTTTTTTAAAGATTTTTTTTTATTTATTTTTACAGAGAGGGGAAGGGAGGGAGACAGAGAGGGAGAGAAACAGCAATGTATGGTTGCCTCCCACATGGCCCTCACGGGGACCTGGCCTGCAACCCAGGCATGTGCCCTGACTGGGAATCGAACCGGGACCCTTTGGTTCCCAACCCGCGCTCAATCCACTGAGCTACACCAGCCAGGGCATAAGTGGCACATTATAATTAGATATCCATCTGGAATGGACTACATCTTCCATGATATAAAAATTAATTTCAGAATAAATATAAAATTAAGCAACGAGAATCTTTAGAGAAAATTAGGTGACTACATATACTATACTGTTTTTAACCAAAGTTAAAAACGCAAAAGCTATAAAGGAAAAGATAGATACTTTTGGCTATACATATTAAAAATGCATCTCGTTTGCAAGGACAGTTGTTGATGATGGGGGCTTGGTTGCACAATTCTATCTGGGACAGGAACCTCAGTGGTGGGATCTGCATAATCAATTTCTCCACTGAGGGCTGCTAGATTCTATGAACATTTTCTTCCTTTTGGAATAAGAATGTGTATCCTATGCTTGTTTAGTCACTATATTTTGGAAGGAGATAACTTATTTTCTAGTTTCAGAGGTCCACAAATGTACAGGAAATTAGCCCCAGGATAGATCATACCCAAAATTTCACCCATAATTGACTGAGATAATTTACATGATGAGATTTGGAACTTTTTTAGTTGATGACAATGTAGATGAGATGACAATTTTGGATGCAGAGTTAATGCTGGAATGAGTTAAGACTTTCGGGTTATATTTTGCATATGGGATAGATATGATTTGGTGTGAGTGAAAGGGAAGGCTGAGGGTGGGCTGCACGGGGTTGAATAGTGTCCCTGAGAAGTTCATGTCCACCTAGAATCTCAAAATGTAGCTTTATTTAGAAATACGGTATTTACAAACAATCCAATTAAAAAATGGGCAAAGGACCCGAACAGGCACTTCTCCAAGAAGGACATACAGGGTGCTCAGAGACATATGAAAGGATGTTCAGTATCAGTAGTCACCAAAGAGATGCAAATTAAAACCACAATGAGATACCACTTCACAACAGTCATAATGGCCATCATAAACAAATCAACAAACAATAAATGCTGGCAAGGCTGTGGAGAAAAGGGAACCCTAGTACATTGTTGGTGGGAATGCAGACTGGTGAAGCCACTGTGGAAAACAGTATGGAAGTTCCTCAAAAAACTGAAAATGGATCTGCCTTTTGACCCAGCAAATCCACTGATGGGATTATACCCTGAGAATCCTGAAACACTAATTCAAAAGAACCTATGCTCCCCAATGTTCATAGCAGCACAATTTACAATAGCCAAGTGCTCGAAGCAGCCTAGGTGCCCATCAGTAGACGAGTGGGTCAAAAAACTGTGGTACATTTACACAATAGAATACTATGCAGCAGAAAGAAAAAAGGAGCTCCTACCCTTCAGGACAGCATCGATGGAACTGGAAAGCATTATGCTAAGTGAAATAAACCAGGCAGTGAAAGGCAAATACCATATGATGTCACCTATAGGTGGAACCTAATCAACAAAACAAATAAGCAAGCGAAATATAACCAGAGACATTGAAATTAACAACAAACTGACAATAACCAGATGGGAGAGGGGAGGGAAATAACAGTGGAAAGAAGGGAAAGTGTTGTCAAAGAATTTGTATAAATGACCCATGTACAAAGCCAAAAAGGGGTAGGACTGAGGGTGGGAGGTGGGGGTGGATGGGGCAGGGGAAAGTGGTGGTGGGAAAATGGAGACAACTGTATTTGAACATTAATTTAAAAAATCAAAATAAAAGAAGTATAGTCTCTACAGATGTAAGTAGTTAAATTTATATGAGGTCATAACAGATTAAAGTGTGCCTTAAATTCAATGATTTGTGTCCTTATAAGAAAACGTGAGACACACAGGAAAGAAGGCCTTATGATGATGGAGACAGAGATTGGAATCATGCGTCTACAAGACAAGGAACGCCAAGGATTGCTGACAACCGCCAGAAGCTAGGAAGGAAACATGGGAAAGATTCTCCCTCACAGCCTCTGGAAAAACAAAACAAAACAAGACAGAACAAAACAACAGCAACAGACAGCCTTGCTAACACCTTGATTTCAAGCACTTAGAACAGTGAGACCAAAAAATTTATGTTGCTTGAAACTATTAAGTTTGTGGTACTTTGTTAAAGCAGTCCTAAGAATGAATACAATGCTGTAGCTGAGCTCCTTCTCCAGCTCTAGTTAACCCAAGTGGGGTTTCTTCTGTTAAATAACAGTTGTTGGGGCCTCAATCACATGTCTTTTACCTGTGACTTCTCATTTATCTCTCCTTTTTCAATTTTGTAGCGGTATAATTGAAATGCCCTATTTCATTTCTCTTTTGTATGCATTGAGGATTTGGAGGAAGCTCCAGGCAGTGTCAAGAGATGAACCCCTCCCCCATGCAACATCCTGATGATCCTACTGGCTTAGCTGGAATAGCGGTATTTCTAGAACCATTTAATTCAATAAATATTTAACCAGTAAAAATAGCCTCAAACAAATTTTTGCCTGATGAAGGGTACCATAAACAAGGTCAATATAGAAATATTTGGAAATATATTTTAACCCATAGAAAAAGGCACACTTCATATAATATATACAAAGGAGTTCTTAAAAATTGACAAGAAAAATTTAAAAACTCAATAGAAAACTGACAAAAGAATATAAACAGACTAGTAACAGAAGTGCAATTCAAGTGGCAAAGTTATATGAAAAGATGCTCAAATTTATGAGTAGTTAGAGAAACAAAGTGGCAAAGATTAATACAGAATAATGCCACCACTTCTTGGCAACAATGTAGGGGAAAATGTCATAAATTGCTGGTACAAGTGAAGAATCACAGCATTATTTGAAAGTAACTTGGAAATTTCTATAAAAATTAACAATATACATATCTTTGACCCCAAAACACCTTAAAAGATGTTTTATACACTGTTCAAAATGAGCAACCAAAAAAATAAAATAAACTTAATAACCATCAAGAGAAAAATGTTTAAATAATTATAGCAGATTATTAAGATAGAAAAATATGCAGCCATTTAAAAATTGAGTCAGAGAAAAATAAGATGATGTACAGGTATTTCTTTGATATGTCACTAAGAAAAGCAAGATGCAAAAACATTACATAATATGGTTCTTTTTTTCTAAAGCAAACACTCACCAAATGCATATATGTTTGTTTAGCATATCTGTTCATGAGATAGACTGCATTGATGGCCCCAATTTTCTAATCCTTCCTGTATCCGTGTCCTTGCCATATAACTTTACAGTTTGTTCCATCAAGAGGTGGAATAAATTTCCATACCTATTGATTATAATTTTAGCAAATGCAATGTTAGCTGATGTGACACAGCAGATGTTTGAAAAAGTGCTTGTGTGATTAGACTTGATGGCTTGTATTCTCACTATCTCCATGGGAAAGAAGTTCTTGGACTAGTCCACTGATCCTAGGAGAAAGATGAGAGATACATGAAGCAGAGGCATTGTAGCAAAGTTAAAAGCTACTCTAGACAAACTCATTCTAGAGCAGAGATCCCAGCTAACATTGAGATGCATAAACCAGCCTGACCAAGAGTGACCAAATCCCAATCTCATGATCATACAGTGTAATAATAAGTAATTGCCATATTAAATCCCTGAGTTTTGGGGAGGGTTAATTTTGCAGAATAACTAACCAATAGTCTTTCTCTGTGTGTGTGTTATGTGTGTATGTACATTCTGTCTGCATAGCATTAGATGTCTGTGGATAAAAATAAAAGAATTTACATTAGACTAACATGGATTACAGGAATAGTATGATATATGTTGATTTGGAAAGAGAAGAGAGAAGAGTCAAGCAAAAAGTAAAATATAAATACATAAATACATTGAAAAGGACTGCCCTGACATAAAATACATGTATACTATCGTATATATGTATGTATGTATATGAGGTTTGTCCAGAAGTAACCAGCCATGTAATATGAAAAATAGAGACACTTATCAAAGAAGATAGAAGATACAAGAAACCTTGTACACAGGACAATGACACCTCAGCCCCCTTCAAAGTAGGCAACTAGGGACCTCACACAGTTCTCCCAATCACCATCAGCTACTCCGTTTTATTTTCCTGAATTTCATCAACAGTCTGAAATCTCTTCCCTTTCAAAGGTGATTTTAGTTTGGGAAAAGCCAGAAGTCATAGGACACCAAATCTGGGCTGCAGGGGCACTGAGTCACCAGGATGATTTGATGTTTCACCAAAAAATTCTTCACAAGACGTGATGCATGACTGGGCACTTTGTCATGATGAAGCTGCCAATCACCAGTTGCCCATAGCTGTGGCCTTCTGAATCATCTGAATAGTTTCCATGGAGGAATGTTCAAGCTTCATGCAAAATTTTATGCAGATTTGTTTCTCTACTCAGTCATTTTGAATGTGACAGCCACACAGTGCATATGCTCACTCAATGGTATCTACTATCCCCACTGACTAGTACAGTGAAGTTGTCATTGTTCATGCATATGCATTCTCATCCACTCTTCTTGGCTGCCAGCTTACATCAATGTGGCAAACCGGTCTTGTTATATTAACAATGGCTGAAATTTTTCCCAAGAGACCTCATATATGTATATGTATGATAGTTCCCTTCCCCAATGATATGTCTACTGTCAATCTCAGGATATGACCTTATTTAGAATAAGGTTCTTTGCAGATGTAATGAAGATAAGGATCTCTAGATGAGGTTATCCTGGATGAAGGTGGGCCTTAAATCCAATGACCGGTGTTTTTATAAGAGACTCAAAAGTACAACACATTGAAAGAGACAGAGGGGAAGGCCGTGTAAACTATGGACTTTGGGTGATGATGATGTGTCAATCATCATGATGATGTGTAACTTCATTGTTTGTAACAAACTTACCGCTTTGGTGGAAGATGTTGGTAGTGGAGAAGGCTGTGGGTGTGTGGAGGCACAGGATATATGGGAACACTTTGTACTTTCCTCTAAACTTTTCTGTAAACCTAAAACTGCTCTAAAAAATAAAGTTCATTTTAAAAAAGGAAACCAAAGATACAGAAAAAATATAGAGCATAATGAACAACACATGTACCCTAACCCAATTTTATCAAATATTGGCATATTCACCATGAATTTTTAAATTTAAATAAAGTATTCCAGATTATTTTATAAACACATTTTAAAGACAAAAGTAGACTAGATGTTACTGATATAAAAAGTGAATATATGGCAACAGGCTTATAAAATTATTCAATATAAATTGGAGAAGGAAAAATAAATGAAACTAAATAAGGAAAAAGTGACAACTATGAAAGAGAGACAAATAATGCTAATAAACTCTGGAAAAGAAGGATAGAAAACCTATAGGATAAAAATATTCAATGATAAATTAAAGGGAACTTGCTGGAAATTTAGGAAGACAAAAATCTGTGGACTGAGTATACACTAATTTCAAGGAAAAAAGTTATTTAGATTTCTCTGTAGCACAGTCAGCCTTAGAAGATAGTATAGTCGTGAATTTAGAGTTCTGAGCATGGGGAGAAATAATCCAATAATGTTATATAACCAGTCTAGCTGTTGTCCAGATATTTAAAAATATATAAATATTTAAAAACATACAAAAACTCAGAGAATGTTGCATCCACAGCTCTTCTTTAGAAAAATAAATCTGATGACAAAATCCAGCCAACCAAGAGATCCATTGAAATTAAAAAAAAAACAAAAAAAAACAAGGAATAGGGAAGCTGATAAAATCCAGTTACCACAACATAGTTTAATATACAGAAATTTAAATTAAAACAATGGACAAAAACATAAGGCAAATGAAAACAAAGTAAAAATAAGTCACTAAAACTGATATCCTGTAAGGTTGAATTAAAAAAGTTAAAATGGGGGGGCGAAAGATGGCGGCGGAGAAGGAAGAAGCGTGATCGACTTCCTCTGGCCCACTGGCGGGATATCTGGCCGATTTTCTGAGGAGCAGAGTGATCACCCAGCTGTATTCAGGTGTGGGGGAAGATTGGAAACCAGGACTGCGCATAAAACTGAAAGATCAGCCGGTTCCGTGGGAGGGAGCTGGATTGGGGTGTGTGAGTTGCCAAAGCAGACGCGCGCGTCTGTTTGAAGAGCCTTGGTCTCCAGCAGTCCGGAGGTCGGTACGTACCTGGGGACTGATCTTCAGAGGCTAGGGATCCCAGCAGGAGAAATTGGAGTCTGAATTGAAAGGCGAACCCAACCCCAGAGCTCCTGGATTGGGCGCGCACCCGGTGGAGCTAATTGGGGGTGGTTGGCATAAGTGCCCGACCGGGCGCCCAGGCCTGCGGCTTGCAAGCCCCGATTCCAGAGACAAAAGCGATCGGCGAGTGCAGGGGCGCGGAGCTCACACCTGGAGGGCCTGAGACACAACCCAGACCTGCGGTGCTGAGTCCCTCCGTGGGGGAGAAACAGAGGAGCTACATTGAAACCCACTGACGGGAGACACAGACCTCATAAACTCTGACTCAGGGTGGAAGTCAGGCGGCCCAGAGGAGGTGCTGCAAACTCCCCGAAACTAGGCTGGAGGCGGGACGTCAGCAGAGAGTGCAGCCCAGGAAGACAGCAGGAGAAGTCTGATACCTTCCCAGCCTGACGCTGTTGAAGCCAGCCAACAAAAGTCTTTTTTTTTATTTTTATTTTTTATTTTTTTTATTTCTCTCGTTTTCTATTTGTTTCTTTGGTTGTTTTTCCCCACCCTCCTTCCTATCTGTACCTCTATATTTTTTTAACTCCTTCTACATTCCCTTCATTTGGTATTCCTAGTTTTCTCTTCCTTTTATTTCCTATTTTTTATTATTTTTTTATTTTAGGTTATTTTCAAATTATTTTCTTCTTTATCTTTCTTTTTCCTTTTCTTTTGCTTTCTTTTCCTTCATTATCTCCCTTCCCCTCGCTTCTTTATCAACAGGTGAGACATTAAAACCTGGAATTGTGAAGAG
>PVJI01031634.1:0-12858 GCA_004026765.1 Micronycteris hirsuta
CCATCTTTCCCCCCTCTAGTTCCTTATTTTATACATTAGAATCAAAGGAGGAGCCCTAAGGGGGTTACATGAAGTCCACTTGGGACAGGTTAGGGAGGTGGGAAAAAGCAAAAGGAAGGGGTAGGGGGAACTTCTGGGATTGGATAAAAGGTATAATGATTGACACATGCTTCTTTCTCATAGGTGGGTAAGGGATAGATAACAGTCTACAATTAACATGATAACAATAAAAATGAGGGGATCTGTGGTCTCAGGAGTTTGGGAAAAAGGGAAGTTACCCTGATGTTCCAAAGGCATGTTATCATAGATGCAAACAGACAACAGACAGGCTTAGTTAGGGTAAAGACTAACCTTTGTTAGAGAACAATACTGGCCTACGACATGACTCCCCGCCATGAGCTGCTTTTAGTTAATGAGTTTTAATTTTAGACCATCCTTTGTGGTTACGTTAGGTCTTTGAGTTTGTAAGGCTGCCTCGCAGGCCTCCCATGAGCTTGTGAGACTAATATGTGGCCCCTTTTCTTTCACAAAATGCTGAAAATGAAAGTGGGAAGTTGGATTGGATGACGAGACTTGTCATTTTTAGATAGTGGAAACAGATACAAGTACAAACAGGCTGGATAGAAAGCCATCTCAGGGGCTGTGGGGAAATTTTATCCTTGAAAGAGAAGACTAAGAGAAAATTGTCTCAAGCCATCCATAATCTGAGGCTGGGTTTCCTCTAGATAAGAAAAACTGATGCAATGGCACAGGAAGCTGGGGAAAGCTAGGACTGTAAATTCATGTGGGAGAAGGCAGCCTTTTCTTCGATCCCCAAATGCTACAAATAAGGAGAATTAAGTCCCTAAAAAGTATCAGTGGGTTGCCCTCATTGCTTAACAACATACATTGAGAGTTGCAGCCTGAAGGTTGCGGTGTCCCTGCGGACTTCAGATTTAGAATGCTCGAGGTGCACTTCCAGGTCCAGTATCTCCATTCAGTTCTTAGCCCTGAAAGCAGCAGATTGGATTGAATGGCTGGCTGGCCTCGTCATTTTTAGATAGTGGAAGCTGACAAATCAGGCTCCCCTTTGCTACTCAGAATGAACATTTTTCAAAAACTTTTCCATTCCTGCTTCTCAAAAAGCATAAGAAAGGATGGTTAAAAAAAACTATTACTTCTTTTTTATTAAAAGCAAATACATTTTCAATAAAACCATACTTATTCATTAGGCTCACAGACTTCTGCTTTCCTGGAGAGCTCCGATGTGCTCTTAGAACTCTTTTAGAAAGCTGGTTACTAAAACGTCAAATGTGGGGATGAATTAGAGAATATGAAGGAAAAGTAGGTAGAGAAAAACAAATAAAGAAGTTGGTGAAGAGAAGAAATATATTTGGAAAGAGACACAGAGAGATTGAGACCTAAATTTTGCGCAGTGATTGCAAGAAGAATGATGGCTGTAATGAATTAGCTTCTTGACTGAATGTACAAGAAAGAAAAACTATCTCAGTGATATTTTAAAAACTTTCTATGGAATAGTTAATTTGAAAGGTAAATCTCCAAAAGAAATGCTGAAGATGGCAATTCACAAAAAGACAATATTCACATAAAATTTGATGAATGCATTGTCTCAAGGCCAGTTGTTTAATATAACTTGGTAAATTTTGAAAATATAAAAAATAGAAAAATACACACCCCTTGATTTTGTTTATTGTTTTTCATTCTTCATGAGAAAGGAAAGAAAGTCAATTGAGATGAGCACAGGCATTCACATCAAAAGTGAGAACAATCATTTAATTGGAATATTAATGAATTATTCCATTGTTTAATTAAATAATCATTTAAATGATTAATCATTTAATCATTTGATTGGAATAGCTTCTCTAGGTGTAACAATCCTTCAAACTCCCAAAGCTAAGGAACACTCTCTCTTATTCCAATGCTATGTGGATTTTTTTGAAGTTCTTCCAGTTTTCATCAGTTATGTTTGATTTTATATGGGATATTTTTTCCCAGCCAGCATCATCCACACATTAAGGCTCCAAAGAGTCTTTATTTCAAGAGCAGCTTGAGTCAATTCAGCTTTGGCACACCAAGACTCACTCCAATGTCTCACTCTATTAGTATGTCATCTTTTGGCATGTATACTGTCATCATTCGTGACACTTCTGTATTCATCTTCTATTTCTTTGTTGTCTTATCCACTCATGTTCCTTCTCTCCAAATAAGTAGAAGGCCTGAGTGTTAGTGCGTAAGCCATTAAAATACAGAGATGTAAGAAGGAAAAGTATATGGGAAGAACACAAAAGAAGACATTGGTGGACAACTCTATCTTCTGATGAATATTTTTAAGATATTCACTTTTGATATTTATCATAGATTATGAGGGACTTCTAGTGGTTCTTTATCTTTATAAAACACTAGAGTAAATAGCTCTATTAAACTAAAAACTGTAAATAATTTTTGGTTATTTTGGTGCTATAGCTGTCTTTATAGAAATGATATGTAATAGTCATGAGAATTGATCTGAAATGAACTTCCTGAATACTCAAGTGCCCCAGAAGCTTAAATTATAATTTCCAATGACTCTTTAAATGATTAACTTTAATTATGATTTTCAAATGGCTTTTTTACTTAAAAAGGATGATACCCATCACCACTGATAAGTCCTTCAGCATCTCCACTGTAATTGAGCAAAAGTAGCCAGCAAATATAGTGGCTTCAAATATAGTACATAATATAGCCCAATGCACAGTTAACTGAAAGTCAAATTGTACCCATCACATACATGATGTTGAATATTTCTCTTGATGTTTCATTGGTGTTATTCTTGTCTCCATTAGAATTCTAATAATTTATCAATTCAGAGTAGATTACCAAAGACAGAGTTTAAGTTTCTTAAAAAAGACCAAAGCAAAAATAATACTTTAATACTTGAGACTGAAACTTAGGTTCATTTTGCAAGTGGCAAGAGGTACCAATGAGGCACTACATTTGGGATGTTACTATTTTGTGTGATAAGAACATTGCAACACAACTAAGTGATTTTAGCTTCCTAGAGGAAAGGCATTACTGGCTGATGGAGCTGCTTGTGAAACGGTGGGAAGGAACATGGAATGAAGGACAGGGAGGCTCGGCGGATGCAGGGCTGGGACAAGAAAACAGGAACCAGGCACTGGGAAAAAGACCTTGCGGTCAAGCTGAGAAACTCAGCATTTATCTTGAAGATGAGCATGGAGGTGATGGAGAAGAAGCTATGTACTCTGAGTGTGACTCAATCAGAAGTTTCCATTCATTTAATCCTGACTTTTCTCTGGCCCAGCTGGGACTCACAGTCACTCTGGAATTCCTTGCCGCAGTTATGGGCTAAGAAACAGAAAGGCAGCCCTGAGCCAGCGGCGAAAGAACGAGGCTGGTGGCAGCAGGTTACTGGGAGTTCCTGTCGTGCCTAGGGGATGACTACTTTGCTGAGTTCAAAGGGAAAACTAAACTTGCTTATAAAATTTCTATTAGGTGACCTGTCAATGTATTCATTTGTACAGACTCAGAAGACTCGAAGAGCAATAGCTCTTCGTGAATGTGCATCTGTTTTTGCCCTTTGCTGCATTTAAGACATATTTGAATTTCCTGGCCAATTCTGAGTAAATGGAAACTCAAATCCTACCAATCTTGAGAGAGGTATTATATTATTATTAAGGGACTTTTCTTCACTTCCTCCTCATTCTCATTTTTCATTAGGATTATGCAGGTGGAGACTCAGAAGGAATCCCTTGAACATGCAGCTATGCTCGTTGTTCAAAGGGACGATCACTCTTCTAAAGCAGCCTTACCCTCGAGGAAGGGGGAAGGAGGAACAGAACATGAGCAGATTCAGTTCCTGCCCCAGGCACAGTGTGTTCCCTTTTGAGAACATACCGAGATTTCCACACTGGATTACTGTCAAGTGATGGATATTTTTAGGTTATACTGAAAAATTAGAGGAGTTATGTGAAAAACAATCAAACAAAAGTGCTTCTCAATCTACAGGAATAAACCCACATTATAGATGTGTTAGAACACACTGTAGATACTTGAATACTTTTGGAATAAATGATTGAGCAAATATCCTGCAGGGAACTGAAAGACTTACCTTACAGACGCACGCCATTCCAGTATAGGGACTGAGCTGCTTGGACACATCTCTCTGGGGTTTTCACAGCTTTGGCTCGATTTCATTTTGCTTTCCTGCTTCTGTTTGCTTGGTAGTGAAGATTTGAAATCTGAGGCTTTCCAAATGCAATTTGTCAATTTTGAGCCCTCTATTTTAACACTTAATGTAAGTTTTTTAAAATTAATTTATTCAGAAGGACTGTGTGAGTCTCTTGTTTGGTAAACCCATGAAGTAAGACACCCCCTGCCCTTTACAAATTCTTAGTTTATAGCACAGGATAATTTCTTAAAAAATGTGAAAGTACCATTATTTGGAGCACAGCTCAAATAGTAGTCAATTAACCGTCCAACCCTTTTATCTGCATAAATTTCTAGAGTTCTCAAATGTGCCACAATTTATAAGTTCCTTCCTGTGTACCTGTAAGTATATTTAGGTTTGCTGTTAAAAAAAAATCATGGCTTTACATACTTTACCTCTTCTCTTCCTCTCACTGCCAAACTTCTTGAAAAATGAGTCTTTGCTGCTTTCATCTCCCCACCATCAACGCAAGGCCTTATTCCACGGACTATGACCTGTGTCCCCATGACTCTGCTCAAGTGACCCTGCGAGCTCACTAATGATGGCTGTGGACAAGGACTTTTTATACTAATCCTTTTGATAGTTGCTGCATGAAACACCTTTGGCCACCCCCTCTTTCTTAAAGCTCTCTTCCCTAGTTTCCCGTGATATTAGCAGGTTCTAGTTCTGATACTTGAGTAGCTGCTCTCTGTTGCCTGGCAGTTCCGCTCCTCTTTATTCCCTAAATATGTGGGGTACCTGCAGGTTTTTTTGCCTACCCTCTTTCCAATCTTCCTTCTTCTGGTTCTATCACCTTGGTTTTCCTTCAGAGAATCAATTTGCGTGTTATTCTCATCCCAGGAGGTCCCAGACAGACCAGCCCAGCTCCTTGGTTCTAGGGTTCAGTACCCTCCCCCAGCTTCTGCAATCAGCATGTTCCCTCTCGTTCCTCTGTGCTCCACTGCCACAGTGATTGGTTGAGGAGTGGTTGTGTGACCTAAGCTGAGCCAATCAGTGTCAGCCCTGGAATGTTGCTAGAACTGTTGGGAAGAAAAATTTTTCTCTGGCAATGCTGTTCTCCTAAAATATAAGTTTAGAGCTGCAGGTGACAATTTTTCCTCTACAAAAGGAAATGAGGTGGGCGTCCACCTAGATGGAAAGGAGGACGGATGGGGTGTCAGAACCTGAGCAAGGCGAAGAAGGCATTGTGTAGGGGGCGGGGGCAGCTGTGATGTGGTCCAGGGTGTCAGGGCCATAGAAAGTAAGTGTGTGCTCAGGGCTGCAGTGACTTGGGCAGAGGTGTTTGAGCCAAGTGGTGAGGTTTGAGTGCCTGTTACCTTGTTTAAATGTAATTTATTTAGTTGCACAGTCACCTAATTTAAATTTTAATAATTTTAACACGTGAGTCACAAAATTCTCTAAGACTTTAACAATTGCCTTGAGTCCACCAAGGCTTCCAGTTTCCATATCCAGTGGTATTTTTCAGCTAAATTAACTATTATTACTATGACTACCAAATGGTAATATTTATAATTCAGTAGTTCCTTGAATACTTATCAGTTGGCCTTCTAACCCTAAAGAACAGCTTGCTTGCTTGCTTATATATTTGTTTATTTATTTATTTATTTAAAGTATGGACGCATTGACACCTATTTTTATTCAATAGATTATAATCTACTAATATTATAATTTATTTTGATGCACAAATTATCCACAATTTGGCCAGTGGGAGGCTCTTGAAGCTGGCATTTGTTACCTTTAGACATATCCTCATAATTATTTTGAGAATTTTCCATTTTCTTTTAATCATAGAGAAGAAAAGAGAGAGAGAGAAAGAGAGAGAGAGGCATCAATGTAAGAGAGAAAAATCGATCAGCTGCCTCTCGTATGTTCCCCAACCAGGGATCAGATGACAACCTAGGTATGTGCTCTGATCAGGAATCAAGCACACAACTTTTGGTGCATGGCAACGATGCTCCAACCAACTTAACCACATGGTCAGGGCCTTTTGGGATTTTCTTTCAGGATTTTTAGTTATCTTCTGATGCCAGAGTTTATTCTCTGTATGTTTACATATTGTGTCAATCCCCTGGGTAGGTACCTATTCTCTTAATGCCATTTCCACCTCACACCCTCCTCATTTTACTTGGGTCCCTGCTTGCTCTGAAAAGATGCTCAGTCTGCGCATGCTGCTGCCTCTGTCCCCAGGCAGACGCCCTCCTCGGCAGGCCTCGTCCCTGGCATCCCCCACTCCTCACCACTCTCTGTGCAGACTTGGTCACCGTGCATTTTGTACTTTTATGTATTGCTTGACTCAACTTTGTTGAGGAATTTTGAATGTATGTCAGGAGTGGCAAACTCTGTAAAAGACCATATAGTAAATATTGCTGAACTGAGGACACATATTTTCTGTTGCCTCAGCAGTTGTTCAGCTCTGCCGCGGAAGGCGAATGGTTGTGGTTGTATGCCCAAAAACTTATTTACTGACAATTGGCCCACATTCTGTAGTTTGCTGACCCTTGGTCTATGTTCATCGGGTCTCTGGTTTTTGGTCCATAGTTTTCCTGTAATGTCTCTGTCTATTTTGGTGTCAGGGTAAGGCTGGCTTCATAAAATGGGTTAAGAAGTATTCTTTCCTCTTTTTTTTTTGGAAGATATTGTGCAGAATTGGTGTTATTTCTTTCTTAAGTTTTTGGTAGAATTCACTGGTGAAACTGTCTGCACCTGGGGATCTCCATTAGCCATTCTCCTTCACAGGCCGGGCCTGGAGTAGGCGCTCATCTCATACTAGGCAGGGGGGCTGCTTGGTGAGAACTCCATCGTGACTCCTTCTCTGACTGATTTTTTTAAAACCAAATAACTGAATACTAAAAGAAAGCTTTTTAATTTTGGTACAGTGTGAACTTTTCTCTGATGAAAGTTTGATCTATTTAGTATAAGAAATAAGCCAAGTTTTATTTTTCTAAATTAAAAAAATGTGAAAAAAAGGAGGAAAAAAACTATCTGAAGATGTTGCAAACCCTGGCAAGCAGACATATAAAAGATATTTTGGCATACTGTTCATTATAAAGGTATTAATTGACATGACACTCTTAGGTTGACATCTGAACTTACCATATGTTAAAATCTTATAGTGACATCTTATCACACAGTCATGAGTCCTGGATGTCAGTTGACATTACTCTTGAAATATTACAAGGAAAAAAAAGGAAGTCCAGGCCCTTCATAGCATGCTGACAGTTTGCCAATGCCTATCACAGAAAAATGAACCTTCTTTGACACATGGAATCATTATTGGCTCAAGTGAAGACCATCACAATACTTTCACCTACATGTAGCCAGAAATACATGTTTGACCTGCTGAAAACAAGTAATGCTTGAAATATGTGCCTGTGGCCTGTAATAATCTTAAGAACATTCATCTTTCTTACTTTCTGTTTCTTCCCAGTTAATTTTTTTCTCTAGGTCAGGTGCCATAATGAAATCAGCTCAGGAAATGGGGTTATAGTTTATGTTAACTGCGGATATGTATGCTTGTAGTATAGTTGGGTTTTACAAATAGATTAGAAGAAGCCAAGTCTAAAATTTATGATCTTTTTATTCTTGGAAAGGATACATTCCCTAGCAGTGAATGTCCTCTGACCTCACTGCCAAAGGCATGTTTATGCCTCTCAGTTTGTGATCTGAATGAAATTTGTCTGTCCTATGGATCATGCCAAAAGGTACTGTGTGCTTCCTTGGTTTTAAACCATCATCAGCTTAGCCTGGCGTGCAAGCATTGAGTTGTAAGACAGATGCTGTCTGGGTATCCCCCATTCTTCCACCCTCTCTCTATGGCAGGCAGGCTGAACTTTGGGAATTACATCGATAGTCTATCTAGTTATGAGTTGAATTTGGCCAGTGGAGAGGTACCCCTCCTTGTCGGTTCTCAACTGGCTGATTGTGCCCCTCATTTGAGGGTCACAGCTACTGTGAAACAGTCTACTCCACACAGCTCCCTGGTAAACACTGCCTCACCTGCCCTCTTTAGGTGCAGGGGTGGTGACTAGAATGACTAGCCCTGAGGCTCCTTTTGTTTCCCTATACCCTGCCTACATCTCTGTAAATAGTCCTTTCTTAAAATTCTCATATTTTCTTTATTCGAACATATTAACTGTTTCCTGCTGGTATCTAGACTGATATGGAAGCATCATTCCAACAAATCTTTCTTTAATCTTTTTATCTCTCTGATGCCTTGCCATATACTTCTTAACTTGGCTTCCATAAATTGAAATCAATTAATCAGAAAATTCCTGTGGCAATAAAAAAACTGGAAAGTCAACCTGGTATTTCCAGTAAGCATTTACTTTTGTGTATTTGCAAAGTTAATTGAACACAAGCTAGTTAAAGCTTGTTGCCCCAAGATTTTGTTCTGTATGTTTTTGGAGTTCTCTTTATCTATGGTTACATACACCTGAATGCCATGTTTGATTCTCGCATCTAAATAGAATGAACTTCTCTACTTAAAGGCTATCTCCATGAAAGAATTAAAAGATGAAGAAGACTCTTCCAAAGTTCCTTGTGTGGGAAAATCTAGGTCAGATGTAGGAAAGCTTTAGCAAGGATGATGCTTGTTTACAAAAACAGAGTAAATACAGCAGTTACTATGAACATTTTTCTGCATGTTACTCATTTGATGGAACTCTTGTGAAGTTCAGAAACTACTGCATGTTGGTCTATTCACAGCCCCATGCATACTGGCCAGCTTTTCCCGATCCTGTTGCTCTGGCACTCGGGGTAATAGTGTCTACCTCTGCGAATCACCTCAAACTGCGCATGCTTCTGGTTTGCTCCTGGGGAGTGAATGCCAAGTGTTCGCAGCAATGCTATGCAGACCCAAGGTTAGTTGTCACCTCATATTCTCAGTGTCCTATGGGAATAGAAATGTTTCTCTTTTTCTAGTGTTTACCTGCTCATTTCTCACAGTTCTCATTCGCTGATGGCTCTTTTTCTTGAACCAATAAGTCCACCCTGAGAATGAGTAGATCTTCTGGAATAGTTTTGGTCCTGTCTGTGAGTGGACCCTTGGCCAATCTGTGTCACCAGCACCAAGGACACTCTGAGGGAGACATGTTCAGGCTGGGACCTCTGCTACTCTATTGGGGGGCAACTTGGCCTCCCTAATGGCCAAGCCAGTTCACAGCTATGTACCGTCATGCAGGGTATATAAAGTCCTGAACCTTAGCTTCTTTACTTGTAAAATAGAGCACATGATAACACCGACCTAATGACATTGTTGCGATGATTAACTATGTATATGAAGTGCTTAGCAATGTCTGACACAAGGCAAGCCTTCAGAAAATGTTAGTGATTTTTTAAATATAAGAACGTGTGTAAAATTTTGAAAAATTTATCCATTCTTTGGAAAGTAAAAATACATGGGTATTTGTGTATAAAAATACTCATGTGTCAGTGAATATGCTTTTAGGGAGTGATGTGGTAACTAACTGACCTGGTTTGAGATACGTCCCTCCTAATTTTACATTTTTGCAAAAAACAAAAAGCTCAGATCATGGATTGTTTTTCACAGTTTCTGAGACTCAGATACTATCAGAGGTCTGGGTTACATTTTTCCCCTCTTTGTTAAAAACTCACAGGAAATATTAGGTTATTTCCCTTTCATTACTAATTATTAGAGAGAATTTATTAGTTCGCACTTGGGCAATGTTTCAGCATGTAAAATACTCTGACTCACGCTGAGTCTTAGATTGGTCAGTTTACCCATGCATGACCTGGTTTGAGAGATCAGATGGCAGTTTTGACATGAATGCCAAAGGAACAGGTGAACTTCTAGATGAAAACAGTACCAGTGAACAATGGTGCTATGTTGCTTTTAGAATATGTTTATATTTTTAAATTTCTAAAGTAATAATGCAGCAAATCAAATATCAAATGCAGCTTTGTCCTTTTTCTTTCTGATCTACAGATCTTCTGTCCCTACTCTTTGAAATCAATGCTAACCACTTGATATGTATTATTCCATGCTTTCTTCTGCTTATCTACAAATAGACCTACATACAAAGTTTTTTAAAATTTTAATATTATACTATAAACATTATTCGGTAAATTTTTAATACAGAGAGTATATAATGAATGTCTTTCCAGGTCACTACAGATCAATTAAATCTATTCTCTTCAGTAGCTATAAAATATTGCACATACTTCTTAGTGTGATTTTTATGCTAGTTTATCCAGCTCCTCCTCTACTGATGGAGATACAGGTTCACAGTTTTTATTGCTACAGACAGTGCTGCAGGAAGCATTCATTAATGTTCAGCTTATGATATTGGTCATCTTATTTCTGTGGGTAGCAGTTTAGATATGGACTTACCGGATCAAAGTTTACACACATCTGTAGCTTTGATGGATATGTCAAACCCTTTCTCCGCTAGAAATGTATTAACTCATATTTCCACCACTAGTATATGAGAACCCTTGCCAGTTCTGGGTATTATTGACTCCTAATTTTTATTCATCTGGTCAGTGAAAATGGCCTCTCACCATTGTCTTTTTTTTTTCTTTTTCTTTTGCATTTTAAAGACTACCATTGAACTTGAGATTTTTATATGCTTATTAGCAATTCAATTTTTTTTCTTCCATGTTCTGTCACTTATTCTTTGTTCATTTTGCTGATGGAAAATTTGAGGAGCTCTTTGTTAGATAACTAGATATTTACCAATGGTTAGTTATAAGGGCTGCAAATATTTTTTTCCAGTGAGAAATTACAATTTTTATCATGGAGATATTTTACATTTCAATGAGTCAAATTTGCCAGTCTTCTCTTTTGGGAATTCTGAGTTTTCTTTCTTTTTCATGAAGGCCTACACATCTCCTTAGTGTGCAACATGTGACGACGTGGATAAACCTAGAGGACTTCGTGCTAAGTGAAGTAAGCCAGTCACAGAAAGACGAATACTGCACGATTTCACTCATAGGAGGAATCCAAAACAGTCAAACTTATAGAAGCAGAGAATAGAATGGTGGTAGTCAGGGGCTGGGGTAAGGGGAGGGTGTAATGGAAAGGTGATAATCACCATGGACAACATTTCAGTTATGCAAGGTGGATAAGTTCTAGAGATCTGAGGTAAAATATTATGCCTATAGATAACAATACCATATCGTACACTTAAAAATCTAAAATCTGGGAGTTCTGGCCAAGATGGAGGTGTAGGTAGAAACCTTTCACTTCCTTGTACGACCAAAAGGAGGATAACAACCAATCTAAAATCAATAAACAACCAAAAGTGCCAGAAAATAAAGCTGCATGGAACTCCAACAACCAAAGAATTAAAGAAAAAATCAACCAGAACAACCAGACTGGTAAGGTGGTGGACCATCAGAAAAACTGCGTTGACGTGGCAGCCTTCGGGGCGGGACTGGCTGCCGAGTTCCACGGGCTGCACAGAAGAGGCAGACCAGAGGTGGCTGTGGGCTATGGTGGTTGCTGAGGTGGGAGAAACTCCCAGTCTCACACGAGAGTCCATTGGAAAGTGGGGCTAGAGCTGAGCAGGTGAGCTGCACTGTTCCCTCTCTGGCCCCTTCCATACAGACAGCACCACAGCGCAGCAAGGAGGGTTGCCTCGCCCTGGTGAATACCTAGGGCCCCGCCCCCTAACAACTTATCAGGTGTGCCAAGACAAAGAAATATGGCTGATATGAAAGAGCAAAACTACAGTAAAAAAGCTAAGTGATGAGGAGATAGCCAATCTATGTGATGGAGAGTTCAAAACCCTGGTAATCAAAATGCTCACAGAACTGATTGAGCTTGGTCAAAAAATGAAAAAATGAATGAAGGCTACCCAAAGTGAAATAAAGCAAAATATTCAGGGAACCAACAGTGACAGGAAGGAAACCAGGACTCAAAGCAATAATTTGGAACAAAAGGAAAAAATTAACATCCAACTGGAACAAAATGAAGAAACAAGAATTTAAAAAAGTGAAGAGAGTCTTACAAACCTCTGGGGCAATCTGAAACATTCCAATATCCGAATCATAGGGGTGCCGTAAGGAGAAGAACAGCAGCAAGAAATTGAAAACTTATTTGAACAAATAATGAAGGAAAACTTCCCCAATCTGGCAAAGGAAATAGATTTCCAGGAAGTCCGGGAAGCCCAGAAAGTCCCAAAGAAGTTGGACTCAAAGAGGAACACGCCAAAGCACATCAACATTAAGTTATCCAAGATTAAAGATAAGGAGAGAAATCTAAAAGAAGCAAGAGGAAAGGAGAGCGTTACCTACAAAGGAGTTCCCATTAGACAATCAGCTGATTTCTCAAAAGAAACCTTGCAGGCAAGAGGGGGCTGGAAAAAAGTATTTGAAGTCACGAAAGGCAAGGACCTACATCCAAGATTACTCTATCCAGCAAAGCTTTCATTTAGAATGGAAGGGCAGATAAAGTGCTTCCAAGATAAGATCAAGTTAAAGGAGTTCATCATCACCAAGCCCTTATTATATGAAATGGTAAAGGGACTTAGCTAAGAAAACGAAGATAAAAAATATGAACAGTAAAATGACAACAAACTCACAACTATCAACAAATGAACCTAAAAGAAAAGAAAATGAAAATAAAAACTTAGCAAACAACCAGAACAGGAACAGAACCAGAGAAATGGACAACACATGGGGGGATTTCA
>PVJI01031635.1:0-12936 GCA_004026765.1 Micronycteris hirsuta
TTTTTTTAAATTACTTTTTTGATGTTCAATTACAGTTGTCTGCATTTTCTCCCCTCCCCTCACCCCCCCACCCCATCCAAGCCCACCTCCCTCCCTTGCTTCCACCCTCCCCCTTGGTTTTGTCTGTGTGTCCTTTATAGTAGTTCCTGAAAACCCTTCTCCCCACAGTCCCCTCCCCCCTCCCCTCTGGCTATTGTTAGATTGTTCTTGATTTCAATGTCACTGGTTATATTTTGTTTGCTTTTTTCTTCTGTTGATTATGTTCCAGTTAAAGGTGAGAGCATATGGTATTTGTCCCTCACCCCCTGGCTTATTTCACTTAACGTAATGCTCCCCAGTTCCATCCAAGCTGTTGCAAAAGGTATAAGCTCCTTCTTTCTCTCTGCTGTGTAGAATTCCATGGTGTAAATGCACCATAGTTTCTTGATCCACTCATTCGCTGATGGGCACTTGGGTTGCTTCCAGCACTTGGCTATTGTAAATTGTGCTGCTATGAACATTGGGGTGCATAGGCTCTTTTGGATTGGTGTTTCAGGGCTCTTAGCGTATAATCCCAGCAGTGGAATTGCTAGGTCAAAAGGCAGTCCCATTGTTAGTTTTCTGAGGAAATTCCATACTGTTTTCCACAGTGGCTGCACCAGTCTGCACTCTCACCGACAGTGCACTAGGGTTCTCCTTTCTCCACATCCCCTCCGACACTTGTTTGTTGATTTGTTTACGACGGCCATTCTGACCGGTATGAAGTGGCATCTCGTTGTGGTTTTCCTTTGCATCTCTCTGATGGCTAGTGATGCCGAGCACCTTTTCCCATGTCTCTGGGCCCTCTGCATGTCGTCCTTGGAGAAGTGTCTGTTCAAGTCTTTTGCCCATTTTTATAATTGGGTTTTTTGTCTTCCTGGAGTGGACTCGTGTGAGTTCTTCACATATTTTGGAGATCAAACCCTTGTCCGAGGTATCATTGGCAAATATGTTTTCCCATACAGTTGGTTCTCTTTTCATTTTAATGCCGTTCTCTTTAGCCCTGCAGAAGCTTTTCAATTTGATGAGGTCCCATTTGTTTATTCTTTCCTTTCTGTCCCTTGCTCTAGGGGACGTATCAGTGAAGATGTTGTTGCGTAGAATGTCTGACAATTTCCTGCCGACGTTTTCCTCTAGGACTTTTATGGTGTCACGACCTATATTTAAGTCTTTTATCCACCTTGAATTTATGTCTGTGTATGCTCTAAGTTGGTGATCGAGTTTCTTTCTTTTTTTTTTTTTTTTTTGCGTGTAGCTGTCCAGCTCTCCCAATACCATGTGTTGAAGAGGCTGTTTTTACTCCTTTTTATGCTTCTTCCCCCTGCGTCAAATATTATTTGCCCGTAGAGACTTGGGTTTATTTCTGGGTTCTCTGTTCTGTTCCATTGGTCTATGAGCCTGTTTTTATGCCAGTACCAGGCTGTTTTGATTGCAGTGGCCTTATAATACAGTGTGATATTCAGGTATTGTGATCCCTCCTGCTTTGTTCTTCTTTCTCAAAATTGCTGCAGCTATTCGGGGTCGTTTATGGTTCCATATAAATTTCTGAAGCGTTTGTTCTATATCTGTGAAATATGTCATTGGTACTTAGGTAGGGATTGCACTGAATCTATAGATCGCTGTGGGTAGTATGGCCATTTTGATGATGTCAATTCTTCCAATCCATGAGCATTATACCTGTCCAATTTTCCCAACACCATTGACTAAAGAGGCTGTCTTTACTCCACCGTATGCTCTTGCCTCTCTTGTCAAATATGTTAATTGGCCATACAGATTTTGGTTGAGGAGGCTCTCTGTTCTGTTCCACTGATGTATATGCATATTCTTAAGCCAGTTCCAGGCTCTTTTGATTACAATGGCCTTGCAGCATGGTTTCATATCAGGTAGTGTGATACCCCCAACTTTGTTCTTCATGCTCAAGATTGCTGAGGCTATTCGGGGGGTCTTGTTTTTTGTTTTGGGGGTTTTTTTGTTCCATACAAATTTTTGGAATATTTGTTCTAGATCTATGAAATATGCTGTCGGTATTTTTAGTATGAATTTCATTGAACCTGTAGATTATTTGGACAGTATGGACATTTTGTTTTTGTTTTTTTTTAATTACAACGATTCCCCTTTATTTGGCCACATAATGAGGAGTTGACTACGCATATTTCAGTCTTTATCCCAGTATCCTGTACTAAGTTTGGAACATCAGTTAACCCCTTCTATTGATCGCGTTATCAAGGGTGTGATGTGTTGTCAGTAACATAAATTTCTAGAACTAGAGTTGAAGTTAGTAACCTAAAAGAGGTGTCCTTTTCCTGGCATTTGCCTACTAATTTCTTTGTTTATAAATGTACCAATTGCTTAGAATTGTGTGAATATTATCTTCACTTTCCTACAGAATGGTAATCCTTTGAGTCCATGAACCCAGTTTATGCTTCCATTTATTTGTATCTTCTACAATTTCTTTGTTCAGTGTCCTATTGTGTTCAGAGTACAAAGCTTTTACCTCCTTGTTTAAATTTATTCTCAGGTACCTTATTATTTTTTTTTTGCAACAGTAGATGGGATTGTTTTCTCAGTTCTCTTTCTGACAGCTTGTTCTTGGTGTATCGAAGTGCTTCTGATTTCTGAATACTCCTTTTGTATTCAGCTGCTTTGCAGAAATGTTTTTTATTAGATCTAGTTGCTTTTTGGCGGAGTCTTTCTTTAGGGTTTCCTGCGTACAATATCATGTCTTCTGTGAATAATGACAGTTTACTTTCTCCTCTCCAATTTGGACGCCTTCTATTTGTTGTTCTCTGAACCCTGTGGCTAGTACTTCCCTCGCACTATGTTGAAAAAGAGTGGAGAAAGCAGACATTCTTGTCTTGTTCCTGATCTTAGGGGAAACGGTTTTAGTTTTTGCCCATCGCGTATGATGTTGCCCGTGGGTTTGTTGTACCTGGCCTCTATAACTTTGAAGTATGTTCCCTCTGCTCCCACCTTGCCAAGAGTTTTTATCATGGATGGGTGCTGCATTTTATCAGGTGCCTTTTCTGCATCTGTTGATGTGATCATGTGGTTTGTGTCTTTTATTTTGTTTATGTGGCATATCACATATTTATCTGATCTGTGGATATTGTACCAACCTTGCATCCCTGTAATAAATCCCACCAGATCATGGTGTAGGATCATTTTAATGTCTTGCTGGATTCGGTTTGTTAATATTTTGCCGAGGATTTTAGGATCTGTGTTCATGAGGGATCTTGGTCTACAACTTTCTCCCTTCGTAGCCTCTTCATCGGGCTTTGGAATTAGTATCATGCTGGCCTCCTAGAATGAGCTTGGGGGTTTTCCCTCTTTCTGTGTTTTCTGTAATAGTTTGGGAAGGATAGGTGTTAGTTCTTTTTGGAATGTTTGGTAAAATTCACCTGTGAAGTCATCCGGGCCAGGGCTTTTATTTGTTGGGAGATTTTTGATTACTGCTTCAATTTTACTGGTTGCCATCTGTCTATTTAGATTCTCTGATTCTTCAGGGTTCGGTTTTGGAAGATTGTGTGTCTCTGGGAATGTATCTATTTTGGCCCAGTTGTCCCATTTGTTGGCATATAGTTGTTTGTCGTGTTTTCTTAACATCCTCTGTATTTCTTGGGTGTCAGCTGTCACTTCTCCTCTTCAATGTCGGACTGTATTTCTTTGGTTCCTCTCTCTTTTTTTTTATCGATGAGTCTGGTCCCAAGTTTGTCGGTCTTGTTTATCTTTTCAAAGAACCGGCTCTGGTATCATGGATCTTCTGTACTGTTTTCTTCAGACACCATTTTGTTTATTTCTTCTCTGATCTTTATTATTTCCTTCCTTCTACACGCTTTGGGCTTTGTTTGTTGTTGTTTCCCCAGTTCCTTCATGTGTAACGGTAGATAGTCTACTTGAGAGAGTTTACTCGTCTTGTTTCCTGAGGTAGGCCTGTAAAGCTATGAATTTCCCTCCTAAGACTGCTTTCGCTGTGTTTCATAGATTTTGGTTTGTTGTGGTCTCATTTTCATTGGTTTCAAGGTAATTTTGATTTCTTTCCCCATCTTCTTGTCAACCCATTCATTGTTTAGTAACACGTTATTTAGCATCTCTGACTTTGTGTGTGTGTGTGTGTGTTTTTCCTTGGGGTCGATTTTCAGTTTCGTGCCCTTATTGTCAGAGAGGGAGCTTGATACGACTTCCACGTTCCTAAATTACGTGAGGCTGCTTTTGCATCCCAACATGTGGTCTATCTTGAGAAAGTTTCCCACTGTGCTTGAGAAGAATGCATATTCTGCTGTTCGGGGTAAAATGCTCTGAAAATATCAATTAAATCCATCTGCTCTCATGTCACTGAAGGCCACTGTTTCCTTGTTGATTTTCTGTTTGGAAGAGCCATCCATGGATGACAACGGGGTGTTAAAATCACCTATTATGACTGTATTACTGTCGATCTCCCTCTTTATGTCCATCGAGACTTGCTTTACCTATTTAGGCGCTCCTATGTTGGGTGCATAAATGTGTACGCACAATGTTGGATCGCTCCTTTTATCATTATGTAGAGTCCATCTGTGTCTCTTACCATAGCCTTTCATTGAAAGTCTACTCCGTCAGGTATAAGTATTGCCACCCTAGCTTTTTTTCCCCTCTCCATTCGCCTGAAATATCGCTTTCCATCCCTTCATTTTTCATCCGTGTGTATCTTTCGAGCTGAGGTGGGTCTCATGCAGACAGCATACATATGGGTTTTGCTTTCTTGTCCATTTAGCTGCCCTGTGTCTTTTGAGTGGAGCATTTAAGCCATTTATATTTAAAGTGATTTTTTAAAAAGATTTTATTTGTTTATTTTTAGAGAGAGAGGAAGGGAGGGAGAAAGAGAGGGAGACATCGACGTGCGAGTCAAACGTCGACGGGTTGCCTCCCGCACGCCCACAACTGGGGACCGGGCCCACAGCCCAGGTTTGCTCCCTGACTGGGAATCAAACTGGCAACCTTGGGGTTTGCAGGCCAGAGCTCAATCCACTGAGCCACACTGGCCAGGGCTCTTCTTCATTTTTAAACGATAACCTTGTTGGGTAAATTAGTCTTATTTGTAGGTCCTTGCTTTTCATTATTTGGAATATTCCAAACCAGTCCCTTCTGGCCTGAAATGTTCCTGTGGAGAAATCAGCAAACAGGGTTATGGGAGCTCCCTTGTAGGTAAATAACTGCTTCTGTCTCGCTACTTTTAAGATTCTCTCTTTGTCTCTAACATTCGTCATTTTAATTATGATGTGTCTTGGTGTGTGTCTCTTCTCTTTTGGGTTTACCTCTGTGGAGTTGTGTATTTTTTTTTCTCCCTCACCGGGTTAGGGACGCTTTCAGTCGTTATCGTTGGAGAAGGTTCTCAATCTTTTGCTCTCTCTCTTCTCCTTCCGGTACCCCATATCATGCAGAGGTTATGCTTCCTGTTGTCCCCCAAATTCCCTTTACTACCCAGACTCCTTTTAGTTTTCTTCTTTTTGCTACTATGAAGAGTGTATTTTTTCCTACCATGTCTTCCAAATCACCGATTCGATCCTCCGCTTCATCCAAACTAGATTTTACTCCTTCCGGTGTATGCTTGATGGCAGATGTGCTAGTCTTCATTTCAGACTGGTTCTTTTTCACGGTTTGTACGTCTTTTTTCATGCTGTTGTAGCTCTCACTAAGTTCCTTGAGCATCCTTGTAACAATGACTTTGACCTCTATATCTAATACATTGCCTGCCTCCATTCCATTTAGCTCTTTTCCCGGAGATTCCTCCTGTTCTATTATTTGGGGCCTGTTTCTTTGTCTCCCCATTATCGCTGCCTCTTTGTGTTTGTTTCTGTGGATCAGACAGATCTGCCACGACTTCCAGTGCTTGTGGGGTGGCCTTATGTAGTAGGTGCCCTGTGGGAGCCAGTGGGTGCTCCAAGAATGTCCCTTGTGTGGGTCATGTGGGCCCTTCTGTTGTAACAGAGTCCCGATCGCTATTGGGCCATTCGTGCCTGGGATGGAGCATCAGGCTGGCTGAGTGTGAGGCTCCACCCCGACCGCGGCGGGCCGGCCTCCGTGCAGGTGCAGTCTCAATGCGGCTTCTTTCGTAAACCCTTGGTTGTAAGACGCCTCTTCGGCTAGTCTCTAGCTGGTTATTCAAGGTGATTGTTCGTTAAGTCAGTTGCAGTCCCCGTTTGGTCTCGCGAGCAAGGTGAGTGTGGGATTCGCCTACTCTGATGCCATCATGCAAGTTTTCTAATATATACATCCCTTAAGGTATTTTATGTAAACAACTTGCTGTGTCTGCGTCTCTTTCATTTTCTGTGAAGCCGAGAAGTCTCTCCCCAAAGACCCCAAGTGGACTTACATTTCTATCTTGCTAACTAAAACTGGTAAGTGTCCAGTTGCATACCAGTCACGGGAGTGGTAATGAGATTACTGTGACCTGGTTTGTCAAACACCTTGCCCGTTATATCAGAAACACGGCACTACGATATCACGATTTTTCTGTATTTCAAACAAGTATACGCATATTTAAAAATTAATGCTTTGCTCAAAGGTTGAAAACTGAGAGATTATGGGTTCTCATCTGTGGAACATTCCTCCACGTCAATGAGTTGCAATTAAAATTCTTAAGTTATATAATTTTGTAAGCGATGACTAGTACATTTCATGTGTGAAAAATGTTTGCAGCTTGAGAAAGAATGACATTTTAAAAGGAATTAGTTCATTTCAAAAGCACACTTCTGCTGTTTATGAAGCACAAAACTGTCATAGAAAATTTAACCTTTACACACATCAAACTTTTCAGGCTAGTTACCAATCACTGATAGGACTGCCACCTACATTTTGTCATAAACTGTTCTGAATCATCGAAATGCTTTGCAGAGTGCGGGGGTTGTCAGACTCGACGCTATAGGCATTTTGGGTCAGAGAATGCTGTGTTGTCAGCGGCTCTCCTGTGCATCGAAGGGATTGAGAGCAGCCCTGACTTCTGCGTATCTGATGCCAGTTGCACCTTCAACTGCCCAGTTCTGGAAGTCTCCGGACATTTACAACCCCAACAAACCCCACCCCGGAGGCAAAACGACCCGGGCTGAGAGAAACTGAACTATAGTGAATGAAATGGTAATATCTGCAGAAAGCTAGCTCGATGCAAAAACAAATAGATGCACAGTAAATATAGACCGGTGGTGTACACCATCTGCTTTCTCGTATAATAGCGTAGACGTTTTCTTCTTCCGTTCATTCTTTTCCCAAAACACATCCTGTAAAACTTGCAGAAGTTTATTCCGTGGACACCAATATCCTAATGGAAATTGAGGTTATTTCAGATTATTTAAAATAAATGACACTACGATAGTCACCTTTGAGCACATCACATTGTGTGTGTATTTCTTTATAATTCATGCCTAGAAGAGAAACTTGCAGCTTCAAATGGACATGTTTCTGACTTTTTATATGTGTCATCAATGTTTCATCTGGAAACAATCCTGGGAATTTACAACCCCACCCAGTAGTATGTAAGATAGGCTGGGGGAGGGGGTGTTGTTTTTTGTTTTGAAACCTATCGAACATTAAAATTGTTCTAAAATGCAAATAACTGTATTTGTTGAGTACAAGAGTCATGTGTGCTTGTTGGAAACATTCAGAATGCAAAGTATGAGAGAACTCACCCTTCCAGCTTTTTTTTCTAGGAGCGCGCACGCGCGCACGCACACACATGCGCGCGCGCACACACACGCACTATCTCGTACACAGGAGCACGGGGAAAGAAAAAGGAGGGGGCAGTGCAGGCACGGCAATGGGTTAGACAGGGATTTGCTTTGCATGAAGTTTGCAACCTTACAAGAGACCAAATCAGTAGGCGGGAGATATATATATGTGTATATGACCTATTCTTAAGGGAGCAAGGAGAGCTGGAGGCACTTAGTTATTACTGAGTCAAAGATCACGGATCATGATTAAGGCCCAGAGATTCCAGAAAGGAGGAAAGACAAGCTAAACCGGATCCACGAAACTGCCAAAGGTTGACCTGTGGAATGAAGGGCATGGCTGTAAGTTGGGGTCTGTACCTCTAAACGACTAGGACAACTACACAGGGTGTAGTGACCAACACAGTCGGGACGAGTCACTGATTCTCACTGTGTCCCAACCTGCAAGGCTACCCTGTTCCAGGAAGTGGCACCACCATTCACCCAGATACGATGGCCCAAATCTAGGAGTCTTCGCTGACTGTTCTCTGTCCCTCAGGTCATCACAGCCACTCAAGTATTCCCAGCCGAGGCCCCAGGCACTGCGGAGCAGGGACAAGCCATTCCTGCTCTCCCCTACGAAGACCCACAAAATCCAAGAGCACAATGAAATGGACGTCATTCCACGATACTCCATTAGGGAATGGTGGATGACCAGAACACATTCTATTCTTTAATTCTTCATTTAAGTCCATCCTGTACTTCATCAGTATTTCCAACTTCGCATTCTAGTTTCTTATTCAATGCCTATTCCATCTTTTATAACCTTGTGTTCTTCATTTCATCCCAAACTTTGTTCCATTATTTGATTTTTTGATTTACAGTGCATATTTCACAGTCCATTTATTTCAGGCCACTGCATACTCATTTCATCCTATAGCCGTTCCTACGGCAATTTCGATATCCTTCTGTTTTCTGTAATATTTAACTTCACACTACACTCCAATTCATTCCTTCCCTCCTGTAACATTATGGTTTTCTTTCTTGGCCGATGCCATGGGATAGCTCCATCTCGCACTCCACTCCGCTTACACGTCATATTCCGTTCAAGTATCATCCCACTCGTTTTTTTCCGTTCCATGTCCTGTTCAAGTCCGTATTCCACTCCTTGCTTCATTGTTCCACTGCAGCCACTCTCCATTTCATCCCTTTCTGCACCCCACTTCCAAGCCACCATCCGCTGCATATTATTTCACACTCCAAATGCCGTTCATTCTGTATTTGAGCCGTGTTCCAGTACCGTTGGTCATCCACGCCAGCAAGTAGCCCGTTGCGTTCTGCCAAAAAATGCTACAACGGCAACGTTCAGAAGAACCGCTTACCGATATTTTTATCAAAAATTACAGATACAACAAGAATTTCCTCTTCAGGGACTTGATCCACAACAAGGTCACACTTGAGGACACGAACAATTTTTAAGAAAAAGGATATGTTTCACATTGATGTGTTATACAGAGTGAAAAGTTGGAAGCAATATAAATGTTGGCCCATAGAGCAGCGTTTGAAAATGTAAGCTTCTTCCATAAGAGGAATATCCTGTAGTTACTCAGTGATCTTCTGGGTATTCCTTTAATGACATGGAAAGTGTGTCTTCTGGACCCCAGATGCCGGCTACAAAACAGTATGCATACATAAATAATTCTATTTGTATGAAACAAAAGACCTATTGATGATTATGAATGGTCATTCTACCAAAACAATAATTAAACATTTCCAGTCATTGCCAGTGGGTATGTGAGAACGAAGGTACTAGGTTTCCTAGACTTGTTCGAATGTTTGGGGTACCACCGAACACACAGCCCTTTTGTACTTATGTTTAAAAATCAGTCCCCAGATATCGAGGGTCAAGCCTGTGCATCACAGCATGCTTCTGCTAACAGAAACAAGAGAGTAGGCCAAATAAGTGGATGTATATTCATCAGATCGCGACGCAGCCCATAGAAATGACGATGCGTGTTTAAAGACAGCATCGCCCGGAATCCCTTGCAGTTTAGGACATAAGGCAGGGTGAGGATCTTACTGGAACGCTCAGCCACACAGCGCCACCTCGCACCATGCCAGTGCCTGGTTGCAGTGCTGAACATCTGCAGGCAAGACAGTGTGGACCCTGCCCCTTTGCTTGGCTCCAGGCTGCTCTCCAAACAGACCCTCGTGTCGGGTCCTCCAGATATCTAGAGGGGTTCTGCGACCGACCCCTCTGGGTCCTATGGGCACCCAGTGTCCTGACCGGATTCCAGGAGGGATACTTAGCTCAGGGATGGTCTCCTGTTGCCCAATGTGGTATTTCTTTCAAGCTGCCGCTTGAGGTCGAGCCACCACACCGGTGCCGACAAGCTAAGCTGATTCGGGGAGACGGGAATTGTTTGTATGGACAGCCTCTTCACCCATGCCACCTCCCTCAAAACACACCCACCGGGCGCGGAGGGAATAAAGGGATTCACTGCAGGGATTCTTCCAGCGGACTCCAGGGGGCGTGGAGCGCCTAGTTCGGTTCTGAGCTCACTGGGGCAGGGTGGCGGACTTCGGGGAAGCCCGCGGTCACGCGACTCCAGCTGACCAATCCCGAGCGGAGACTAAGTAGTGGCCGCCCAGCCCCCGCACTCCTCCACCTCGGGCTCTAGGGCAGGCAGCGTCCACGTCCTCGCTCTCTGAGGTTTCTGAGACAACTTGGAGCCATGGCCATCCAGTCTCGCTTGGAGAAGGAGCAGAAGCAACGGCAGGGTGAGGTGCCTTCAGGGTCAAAACACGAAGTCGTCCCTGCCTCCGGCAGCGCCCAGGGGACCGGCCACGCCGATGCTGGCCCCTCCGTGCCCACAGTCTCGAGCGTCCGGTCTCCATCGGGTGAGGGCGCTCTGTGCGGTGGCGCAGCAGGTATGTGCTCAGGTGCTATTTCCACCGCTGGGGAGGAGCCGGGGCCGCCCCCCATGCCCTGCGAGTGGGAAAGCGGGCGTCCTGAGCTCCAGGGCGGTCCGAGTCCCCACACAGAGCTGAGCTGTGTGGGGCCCGAGACGGCCCAAGGGCTCCAGACCGCACACGTGGGCAGCGCGGCCTCCGCAGGGCAAGCCGTGAGGGGCGCTGTCCAGGCCGGCGGGCGCCCAACCCACACCGCGGGCCCCGCGAACGGCCCTGGGCAGACGCCGCAGAGCCGCAAGAAGGCTGCCCAGGCTCACAAGCTTCCACGGCGCTGTCTTTTTCCAGAGGCACCTGCGCCAAGGAGGTCCGTGCCTTTGCCGCCATCCTCTCCAAGGGCAGAGTCCAGCAGCAGCCGCCACGCGCCTCGGGCTTCTCCGTGGGGTCCCGCGTCCCAGCTTGTCCCGGACCTCCGAAGCCGCACCACCCCGCCGCCAGGCCCTGTCCTGCGAAGCCGCGCCACCCTGCGCCGCCCTGCTGCCTGCTGCTTCTGCGCACCCCAGCAAGGCCCTGCTGTCCGCCGCTGCGCGTCTGTGCCAGGCCCTGCCTCCCGCCTGCGGAGTGCGTCTGCATCTTCAGCTGCATCTGCGCGAGGCCCCGCACCCAGCCGTCGCCGGGCACCTGCGTCGCCACGTTGTGCTGTCCGGAACCACGAATCCCAGTCGGGTACTGCTCTTTGCCGCGGTGCGTCTGCACCAGGTCGTGCTCGCCACCGCTGTGCATCAGGTCCAGGTCCTGCTCGCCGCCCTCGCCGCCGCCGCCGCCGCCGCCGCCGTTGTGCACCCACGCCAGGTCCTGCTCGCCGCCGCAGCCGCTGTGCACCCACGCCAGGTCCTGCTCGCCGCCGCAGCCGCTGTGCACCCCCGCCAGGTCCTGCTCGCCGCCGCAGCCGCTGTGCACCCACGCCAGGTCCTCCTCCCCAGCGCCGCGCACCCGCTCCAGGTTCTGCTCGCGGCCACCGCAGTGCATCCAGGCCAGGCCGTGCTCGCCGCCAGTGTGCATCCACGGCAGCGGGTCCTGTTCACCGCGGCTGCAGTCGCTCTTCCAGGCCAGGCCCTGGTCTTCAGTGCTCTGCTTCAGCGCCCAGCCCGCTTTCTCGCAGCCGCGCATCTGGACTAGGCCCTGCCCTCAGAAGCAGGGCATCCGGGGCAAGACCTGCCTTCCACAGCGGCTCCAGCAAACAGAGCCCTGCCCTCCCTAGCAGCAGCACGACTCCAGGCTTTGTCCTCGGGCCTCCTTCCTCCGGGCTGGCCTTAAGAAGGCTTGTCTTCAAGAGCAGCTCAGGCTCTCCTGATCCTGAGCCCCCAAGCCTTCCTTCCCAGCCCGGCTGGCGTGCAGTCCGCATGCGTGCCTCCTCACCCTCACCTCCTGGTCGGCTCTGTCCTTTCCGTGGCGGGTTCGTGGAGAATTCCTCCTTCTCCTCCTCCTCCTCCTCCTCTTCCTACTGCCCCTCCCCCCCATCGCCCGGCCCCAGCCCCTCCGCCAATGGGTTTCCTGGCCAGGGCCCCTCATCTCCCCCCACTGATGTTTCTGGCCACGGCTCCTCCTCCTCTTCCCCTAATTTTGGTGGCCTGGCCTCCATCTCCACTCCTAGCCCTGCTAGCCTTAGAAGAGCCTTCTTCCTGGAGGTTGATGCTCTGCGCCCTGCCTCTCCAGGAGAGCAGGCTGAAAGAGAGAGCTCCCCTGCCCCCCTTACTGGTCCTGAGCTTTGACCCTCCATTTGCATTCTCTAAAGACCTCAGAGGAATCAGCCTCCACCCACTGCGCTGAATGGGCTGCCTGCTCTGAGGCTACCTGTGAGGTTTGGTGGAGTTCTGTTAGCCAGCGACCAAGCTCATGAGTTTTGGAGCCTCCTTCTCCCGGAGACTCCACCAACTAGCACTTACCTGCTGTTGGCCCTTGATTCCCCGCCCTCTTCTCCCTCAAAAGGGCCTGCCTTTGCCCCGGAGTTGAGATTCCCCTTTTGCAGGTTGCCTCTTTTGCCATGAATTTTCGATGAATGAAATAAAAATGCTGGCTTTATTCTCTTAATGTGTTATGGCTTTTGATTGAGGGAAAAGGGCTTGTGGTTTGTCTCTGTCCGCTGCATTTGGGGATTTGGGGGATAAGTTGTAATCCCAATTTGTGGCAAATGCTGTGTGTTTACTTAGTTTTGTTGTTTGCTATTTCATGGTCTGCTTTCTGTGTGGGCGTTTGGTCAGATATAAGAACTGTGCAGCCACCGCCGCCCCCATCTTCCCAGAATCTCCGTCACCTAGTACCCTTACTCCTTGAC
>PVJI01031636.1:0-12955 GCA_004026765.1 Micronycteris hirsuta
CATTCAAAACACATGATAGCCACGTTTTAAAAACTAAGCAATCTTTCATTAGTCATTAAAATGTCATAATCTCAAACCGAATATTTATGTGTGACATGCATTATACACTCAATGATACCCCGTTCTGTGTTTTTAAGTTTGCTCTGGGTTGCTGGGGAAACTGAAGCAGCAGTGACGGGTCTAGACCATAGTTGTAACTGGTACAGTTCTGCATTTGCCGGACCCTCCGAGAATACATAGAGAAGTCTCAGAGCTAAACTTCCTCGCTAAAACGGGATTTCCTCCTCCTTTATTTCTTGAATTGTTCAACCAGTATTGGAGCCCCCGCGACGTGTGAGGCATCCACTGGGATCTGGGAGGATTTCGATGAAATAATAGTCGTGATCGTTAACCCGAGGTATTGTTCGGTGCAGATGAGGAAATGGCAGACAAAGGAAACATTATACGCTGCTGCAGGTATTACAGACGGTATCTTTAAATCCAGGACCAACACGCTGCGAGGAAAGGCTGTAGAAGGTGGTCCCAACGAGCGGGAATGAAGCTGGGGGGGGGGGGGGGGGGGGGGGGGGGGGGGGGGGGGGGGGGGGGGGGGAGGAGGAGGAAGGTCCGGGGTGGAGGGGGAGCAAGAGTGAAGTCTCAGAGCCTGGTGGGGTCAAGGGCCCCAAAGCTCCATTCACAGAGTGGAGAGCAGCCCAGGGAGATGCGTTCTAAGGGAAAGGTACATCCCCCAAATCACTGTAAAGCAAGGGGACCATGTGTTCCAACTTAAAGTTTAAGAAGCAGCAAGGGTTCCCTGGCTGGGTATCTCTGCTGGTTGGAATGTCGTCCTGTACACCAAAAGGTCACGGGTTCAACTCCCAGTCAGGGCACATGTCCCAAGTCACTGCCCAGATGGGAGGGAACAGTTGATGTCTCTCTCTCACATCTGTATTTCCCTCTTCCCCGCCTCCTTTGTCTCTAAAATCAATGGGCAGAAAATGTCCTCAGGGGAGGAATTTTTTTTTTTTTTTTTTTTTTAAGCACAAGGGGAAATAAGACTGCTGTGAAGGCTGGGGTGGTGAGACAGGCGTCCCAGGGAAGGGATGACAGGCTGGGATCGTTTGCAGTCCAGTCTGTAGGGCTTACTGGCAGGTTGGACCCTGGAGGGAGGAAGAAGGAGAGTCTATTGCACGCACAGGGCATTGCCGCTGTCGAGGTGGAAAGGGCGGGAGGGCCATGGAGAAGGCTCATGGGGCGGTGAAGAGATCGGTTTGAACGCGTCGATTAGGGGGGTCTCCTTTGAAAGGCGCCTGCAGGAGGCTGGCCTGGTGAGCCTGCTGGTCTCCCTCCCATTGCCAGGGAGCCCAGCCTGGGATCAGGGTGGGAACAGGGGCCAGGACTGTCTCTTGCATTAACTGGGGGTGCGGCCCTGAGCCAGAGCCTGACCCTTGAGCCCCGTTTCATCTGTGAGGTGGGGCAGTGGTAGGATCGAGCTTCCGAGGGTTCCTCTGCGCAGGCGGGAGTGAATTCTCCGACACAGGAGGGTTCAGGAGGCCTCGCCTCTACCGCGAGGCTCTCCAGAGCTTTTCTTCCTCCTTTTTTTTTTTTTTTGCTTTACTTTTCTTGCTCATTTCCCCTCAGTTTCTTCCCCTTCTCTCTCTGTCTTCCTTTGTTCTTCCTTTCGCCTGTCTGTCAAGTCTGCCTGTCTGCTTTTTGTGGAGAGAGCAGACGTAGAGATACGCGTGGACAGTGGCGGACACTTCTGTGATGCCGCTTGGTAGATCATCACTGAACCCATAACCACGGCCGAACAGTGGCAACGCTGCATCTCCAGAGCTTGGCTTGCGTGTTTGATTTCTCCTTTGGGGTGACAGGAAGTATACATTTCATAGGCTGGAGGGTTAGACGTTGCAACCTGCTTTTATCAAAATATGGCACTCCAAAACATCTGCAAAGGGCAGTGTTGCATTCAAGTCTCATACACGGAACCACAGAAAGCCGAAGACATTGACAAAACGCCCCGTTAGTTCAGGTCTTGGAATCGCCTGAGTATATTTTGTATATAGAATGCTGCAGTCACCCCAGGTGACAGGAGGTTAGTGAGTCAATGCTGTAAAGATAAAAGCAATGACATAAGTGTACGTTTAAGGAAATTAGTAAAATTATGTAACAGAAGAGCATGTGTTTGGGAATTCTCTATGTAGGTCACTGGCAGATGAGGGCAGTGGGTGTTAATACTGCTCCAGACGCGGTCCCATAGACGCCGGATGTTGCGCGTGTGAATGATCTGAAGTAAACCGATACTTCTCGATTTCATATAATAAAAATGTAAAATCTCGTTTTCCTGTGGTATCACAGGAAAGCTGTCCACTTCTAAAATTCTTGTAGCTCTAACATTGTTATAAATAACAAGTGGATAATATGTGGGTTTTATTTAACAGATACAGCAAACTCCCTACCTGATAAGTGGTAAGAAAAACCTGTGTCTTTGGTAATGTCACAGTGAGGTCAAAGGGACAGGTGTCATATGTAATCCCAATTGCAAATAAGGAAAAATAAAATGTATTAAAGTTTAACTTTGTGATAAAGCGACGAGCCAATGAGCGACACACAAATGCAGATTTTTTCCCTCGCTTCAAAAATGTAGATTAATTACAGATTTTCAAGGAGCAGAAAATACTTGTGTCAGTGAGAAAGAAAATTTTTCCTTAACATTCTGTTTTCGAACAGTTAGTATAAATTTACTAAGATCATTAATTTGTTTCTGCCCCTAAGAATTTTTTTTAAAAAATGACTGTCAAGTAACTGTATATAAGCAATGTTTCACTAAGGAAATTGAACTATCGGGTTAAAAAAAAACAGTGTACCTGCAGGTGGTTTGTTTACCTTTAGAAATCTTACATTGCTAGGGTAGAAGATTCTATAATCAATCATTCAGCTGTGGCTAAGCACCACTGAAACATAAGATTCACTTTTGCAAAGGGTGTTAGTATTCTTGATACTAAGAAATTAAAAGAAAAAGATGAAGGGAAAGTAATTATATAGCTATGTTCAGTTCTGAGTTCAAGTACTTTTTATTTTTTTGAACTACGCGTCGAGACTAGCACCCTCGGTGGCATCCTCGTCCTCCGCGGAGTCTGCCGCCCCCTCCCAGACCCCGGGCAGTCGCGCCCGCGGTCGGCCCCCCACCCGCTCCTCTCCTGGGGCATAAAGTTTCCGTCGTTCCATCCTGGTGACGCGCCCCACCCCGCCGTTAATTCCAGTGATTTCGCTGGGAGAGGCAGGAACTGGGAACCCTGAAAACAGCGTTTCCCGGCGCGGCTCGAGAGCCACTTCAGAAACTGAAGACAGAGTGGTAGAACTGGTCGGCGGACTTCGGAAGCCCGCGGGCAGGAAAGAGCCAGTCCGTGCGCCCGCGGTCCCTCCCTCGCTCGGCTCGGTGCAGAGCGAGCCCGGCGTCGGGGGCGCGGCCGCGGGACTGAGGACGACGGGCCCCGACGCACGGGCCCAGAGACCGGGCTCTGACCGTCACGGGAACAGCCGTTCTTGCTACCGAACCTCAGGGTCGCTCCGCGGGGCCCTGCCCGTCCACCCGCCTTACTGCTCGCGGGACTCGGCTGCAGCTGACTCCTTCCTGACACCAGAGCGACTGGCCCGCCAGAGCCACGCCGAGGTTCTCCGTGGAGGCCCCGATGGACATGAACAGCTTCGAACGACGGCGGGCGCCGGGAGAGGGCCGCCCCGTCGGTCCCGGGTGTGTCCGCAGTGCGCGGGGGCGCACACGCCCGGTGGATGTCCGTGGAGGGGATGCAGGAGTTGCTTCTAACGTGCGTCTCCTACTGAATCCCCTCGTTCCCTCTGCTTCCCCTCCGATCCGGAGATGCTGTTGCCATAGTTACCCGAAAGTACCCGCCGGGTGTTTCCAGTATCTTTCTGAAAACACGTCGGTGCGCCCCTCTGCTGCTGCCGTTCCTTTTCCCCCGGGCGCACCCCGGAGGCCGCTCCTAGTTCTCAACCCTCCCCGGCTCTCTGGGCGGGTGCGCGCGCGGATCGGGGCCCGGACGCACCCCCTGGACGGTCCGCTCGGGCCAGTCCCGCGGCCCCTGCGCATCCCCGCGCCCGCCCGAGCCACAACGTCTGGGGCTCCCGGCCTTTTCTTCTCCCGGGCCGCGGCCTCGTGATGCTGCTGCGTGAGAAGCGGCCCGGGCAGCCCGCGTCCGCCCCGGCGTGTCCTCCTTTGTGCTGAGGGTCAGGGGTCAGCGCCTCTGTGTTCCCCTGACGACTCGTATTTGTACGCAGGGGTGCTATTCAAAATATTGATTTATACATTTGTGTGTCGATCTAATTCTTTAAATCATGCCCATCGCAAGGTTGTGTACATACGTGTGAATGTATAGATGCACATGGATATAACTGCTTACCAAGTGATGTAAGTGGCAGGACAGATAATATATGGTACAAAATAAAAGGTTGTTAATATACTATGCAGTATAGTATAATACACATATGTCTTTTTAATCCTCAGCCAAGAATATGTTTACTGGTTTTAGAGAGAGGGGAAGGGGGAGAAAGAGAGAGAAACATCGATGAGAGATCATTTGTACACGCTCGTACACGCTCCTTTGAATCTACCCAAGTAGCTTAACAGTAGTTTCTGCCATGTTTTCATTTCTCTCCCAAGGAGAATATTTCCACATAGACACCTCCTAGTATTTTGATGATCCTTCCGTGTCTTTCCGAATGGGAATTCAAAAGCATGCCGTGTGCATTTCTATTCTTATCCCGTCGGCGACTCTGAGGCAGGCAGGTGCCCACAGGGTCTCGGGGACTTGGGCGGTCGAGCCCAGCGCATCACTATGTGGGAACCGGTTTTATACATCAGTGAATTCATGTTTTCCTGCTACCAGTTCCAGAGCTGGCCTCTTAAACAATAATATTAAAAGGCCAGAAATATTAATTTGGTATTTGATTCCCACAGTAGTTCAGCAGCTATATGAGATGCTAGTCCTCCAAGTGGAAGGTCTAAACATCGCTTCCTTTCCCGCCCCCCACCTGGTTGGTCCTCTCAACCTGCACCGTTTCCTCGGCGTCCTCTCTTCGGACCCACCCATTCATGCCCCTGTGGGTGCCGCAGGCACTGGTTTCCTCGTTGGCGAAGGCGAGAAGGCGAGAAGTTCGTTCTGATGGAGCGGGACCGCCATGCGCCCCAAGGAGAGCGTGTGCTCAGGTGCAGCGCCCGGGGCGTGTGCTGTTGTCGCTGGCGCACATTTCCTGGGCAGCTTGCTTGCTTTTTTTTTTTGGTCACACAGTTTTCTTCCTGCATCTGCTGCCTAGGCTGCGCTATATATTTATTGGTCCAGGCTGTGCATAGTTAAGGCCAACCACGCGATGTCCCAACCCATCTCTTCTTTTTTATTTCTTCTTGTTTCGTTCTCCCTCAACCGGATTTCTCGCCGTTACACCTAGTTATGCTCTCACTCGTCAACGCATATATTCACTTGTCTTTCTGTAAAGTGTACTTTCATGGCTTCCTACTTTCCTTTAAGTAAAGCATCATCCATAAGCCCTAAGTTCTGTAAAGTCTCCCTCTCCTGTCGTGACAATGGTCCTCGACTGTGGCCAGCTTTGTCCCCCATGAGGAGATTTGATTCTGTCTGGAGACGTTTTCCACTAACCAACTCAGGGTGGAGGAGACGCTACTGGCGTCTGGTGGGTAGGGAGGCCAGAGATGCTTTTAAACTTCCTGCAGTGCACACAGGACAAGCCCCTACAGCAAAGAATTGCTCATCCTCACATGTCCATAGAGCCATAGGCAGAAACGCTGGCCTGTAGCACCCAAAAACTTACTATAGCCTCCCAGGCCCTGTAGTTGCTGGTCTGTGATTCGGATGATGAACTCTTGGGGGGCGGAGGTCTTCTCACAGCTGCATTGGAGTTTTGAGTAGTACAGAGCATCGCACTGTGCGTGCACTGGCCAGTCACCAGTGTGTGCAAGCGAATAAACTTGCTCAGTGAGAATACCTGGTGAGTGAGGTATTAAGCCTCGTCCCCATCCATGGTGGACGTGAAACTGGGACCCTGGGGTAAGAGGTGGCTCCCTGAGATACGGCAGCTGTAAAAACGTCATTTGATATTATATACATTTGGTATATATACGGGATTGTCCACGAAGAAAGCATCTCGTAGCCCAGGAGACTTGGGAGATGCTGCCCGCCTCACCCCCTTATTCGAGAGCCTCATGGTTTGGGAGCTGCAGAGAGAAGAAACCCTTAACTCGGAATTCCCCACACACTCATTTGATCACAGACTTTGTGTGTGAGTGTGTAAGCAACACCAATTAGGACACCATGGAAACTGTCTTCCGAAGAACACAGCTCGTGGCGCTCGCTGGCGGGTGGAATGACAAGCTTTTGTGCCTGTGACATTTTTCTCCTGCTGAGTTATCTTATTTATGAGATAACATCAAGATAAGATCTTGGGTGTCATTCTTGAGATTTATTGCCACCCTGCTCTCCAAAAAAATAGTAGCGTGCAATTTCCATTATATGGCAATGTCACCAGGGTTGTGGTTTTATTTTATTTTGTTTTGCTTTATTTTATTTTCATTGTTATCACTAACTTCTTGACCGAACTAAGAACTTGGGCTACTTTTATTTCTGGCATCTTCAGTCTTACTAAAGGAAGTGGGTTTAGTTCTCACTCATCTCTTTTTATTTAATCAAATAACTTTTTTAAAGGCCCCGTTCTCACTTGTGACTGACACATCACGACACGAACGGCTTGAATGATACATAGACCACATAGACCGAGGCTTTCTTCAGATCTTTGCAAAGTGTTACATGTCGGCTCTATTACAAAGTTTAATGTGTGGTCAAACGGCGGTTAGTACGTTTCTTTCAAAGTTGCAGAAGTGCAGAGTATGTAACTTTCTGTTTATGGAAGGAATTAGCGATAGCAAGGGAAATAATGGTCTCATCTGTGGTCTGGCAGTAAACAAAGGAGCACGTGTTGGCAAACTAGAGTTGTATCCAGTTTTATTGAAGGTAAACAAGGGACAACCGTCAGAATAAAGCCACGAGCCTACGAAGAGAGCAAAAGCATGAGGAGCGATCTCTCTCTCTCTCTCTTTTGGGTTTTTTTTTGTTTGTTTGTTTTTTGTTTTTTTTGTGTACGATAATTGGCAGAGCTGTGTGAGGCCCCGCTGGGCTTGGCTCCGCAGCGCCATGGGCCCGCGTGGCCCTGCCTCCCCCGACCCCCCCCCCCCGCCCCGTGCAGAAGGCTTGCCGGCAGTCCCAGGCAGACTCTGCGGAGAACTGGTGTGCGGCACTTAGGTGGGGCCTTTCCTCTCCTCCCGTGCCTGCCAGCCCGGGGTCCTATGCACAGCCCTCCCTCCACAAGGCTGGACCTTGACCTGTGGGCCCGATGAACACAACTGGCCTCCCCCAGTGCATCCCTGAGACCCAGCCCAGCACAAAGGCCCGAGGGCACCCAGCTGACCTCGGTGTCCCCGAGACTGGTGCAGGGTGCCTCAGACCTGGCACTGGCGCCGAGTTTGGGTCTGTGCCTGCCTGGTAATTAGCACTCGCCCCACCCGGTGACCTGCTGAGACCCTCTGTCGTGCACTCACAAACCGACGGAGACTCTCCTGGTGACCGAGCCCAATAGGCAGCTAAAGGGAGAGGGCAGAGCAGATCTCGGGGGGCCTTGGGCCTTTTGCTGACCTGCCCACCGGGGCTTGGGGCTGGTGGAAGCTGGCCTTGGTGTGCAGCTTGGCCCCTCCCACACAGCGCACCCAGGACTAGCAGAGGTGCCCGAAAACTGGGTCGCTTTGCAGCCCCAAACAGGCAGCCCAGGGCTGGGCACTGACAATGCCAGACATTGACCAGAACTGAATTCTCTACCAAAGGGCCCCAGAACCAACACACCCGATGGTCCAGAGCACAACCCAAGGAGCTCCCCCAGTGGCACCCACAAAGGGAGACCTCGGCAGAGCCCTGACCCCTGACCCCATGGGCGAGTCCAGCTGTGCAGGGTCAGAGCCCTCAGCAGCTCACTCAGGGCCCTCAGGTCCTTCCTCACAGCCAGTGGGGGGGCAGCCCCACCCCCAGTCGGACCAACGGCAGCCCGGGCTCCACAGCCACAATGGGGTTCACAGAACCCACCAAGGCCACCCTCCCGAGGCACAGCAGACCCGCCTTATACGCAGAGGCAGAGGCAGCCAAAGTGGGAGGCAAAGAAACAGGCCCCAAGCGGGGCAGCGGGAGAAATCCCCAGAAAAAGAGCTGAAGGAAGTGGAGGCGAGCAAACCACCAGACACAGGCCTCAAAACACGGGTTCTGAGGAAGCTTGTGGAACTCAGTGAGAGCTCCGACAGCACGAGAAAGGACAGAGAAACCACGAAAACGGACCAGTGGGGAATGAAGCGTGCACTAGCTGAGCGGAAGGACGCAGTGGAAGGAACCAACAGCAGGCTGGAGGGAGCAGAGGACTGAGTCAGCGATGTGGAGGACACGGTAGCAGAAAACCCCCAATGAGAGCAGCAGAAAGAATTTTTAAAAATGAAGGTAGCCCGAGGTTCTGGTCCCCAACCTTTTTGGCACCAGGGACCAGTTTTGTGGAAGACAATTTTTAACGGGGTGTGGGGAGGGATGGAGCTCAGGCAGTAATGCAAGCGATGGGGAGCAGGGTGAAGCGTCACTCACTCACTCGCCACCCACCACCCACCTCCTGCTGTGCCACCAGTACCAGTCCCTGGCTTGGGAGTTGGGGACCCCTGGTCCCAGGGACCTCTGGCCCAACATGAAACCTAACAACATCCACATCATTGGGGTACCATAAGAACAGACAGAGCAAAGAATCAAGAACCTAGTTGAAGAAAAAATGGCTAAAACCTTCCCTCACCTGGTGAAATAAAAAGACACACAAGTTCAGGAAGCACAGAGAGTCCCAAATAAGATGAACCCATAGAAGCCCACTCCAAGACACATAATCATTTAAATGCTAAAAGTTAAAGACAAAGAGTCTTAAAAGCAGCAAGAGAAAAACAGTCCCCTACAGGAGAGTTCCCATCATACTGTCAGCTGACTTCTCAACAGAAATACTTCAGACTAAGAGGGAGTGAGTGCCACGAAATAGTCCAAGTGATGAGAAGCAAGAACCGGCCATCCAGGCTGCTTTACCCAGCAAGGCTGTCATTAGAAATTGAAAGTGAAATCAGGAGCTTCCCAGATGAGAAAGAAAACTTAAAGGAGTTCATTACCACCAACCAGTATTACAAGAACCGTTAAAGGGCCTTTTTAAGAAGAGGAAGGAAAGAAAGAGGAATATCATTATAAAGAATAAAATGGCAATAGATATACCCATCCAGAATCACCTTAAATGTAAATTGAATGTCCTGATCAAAAGGGATAGGGTAGCTGAATGGACAAGAAAACACGACCCTTACATAGGCTTCTACAAGAGACTCACTTCAGATCAAAAGACACACACAGACAGAAAGGAGAAGGATGAAAGGGCACATCGTGCAAACAGAAGTGAAAAAGGAGAGTGGTTTAAGAGTGATAAAGACGACCAGGAACAGGAAAGCAGAATCACAGTGCCGCCTTTGCTTGGGGTTAAAGAAACCGAGATTCCCTCGCCAGGCACGTCCTATTTGCGCCCCGTGTCCGTTTGCGGTGTGGCGAGGTCTTCGCTGTAACTGGCATTTTCTTAATTTCTCTGGGGTTGTCCCAGTATGCTTATGGCCCCCTTTTTTTTTAACTGGAGGGATGTGTTATACATTTAACTTCTTTATAGATTATATATGTTTGTGTGTATAGAGCGATTCTCTCTGCTAATCATTACTCTGTGGTAAAAGTGCAAATGCAATCTGAGAACTTAATACATGGAATATGTACAGGAAGGTGATCTTGGCTCCTTCGCGATTGATGTAGGCACTTACCTGCTTCACAGAGGGGCTTCTGGGAGCCTCCGCGTGTCTATCGGGGTGGATCGCAGCCCATGCCAGGAGAAGGGAATGCTGGGCTGCTGGAGATTCTCATTAAGTCTTGGCACTTTCTTGGAAAGAGTTGCAAGAAGAAAGTAAAAGAATTATATTTGACCTATTCCTCATGCAGTTCACCCCCACTCCCTTCCCTTCCCCAAACCTATTATGTACACTGCTGTGTTTTAAGATGTATTCACAACTTATTCTTACCAGACTAAAACACTTTTTTGAGCTGTGATTTGTCATCTAGATAAGGCTCCTGGCCTTCCTTTTATAGGTGCAGAGAAGATGAGAGAAATAGACACACAAAAAATATCGTTTGTCCATTCAAGGAGAGAAAGATAGAAGATAGTAGTTTTCTTCATGTTTTTGAAGTATAACGCCCTGCTCACAGACACCAAAATATAAAAGCGTTCCTATGCAGCTTAATTCTCCAGAAGTTTCTCTCCCGCACGTCCCGACCTAGGTCCTCGCTGCGAAACGCTGAGGTTCTTATGACTGTTGTCGGCATGAAGCAGTCAAAATCCTCTTTTTGGGTGTAAATTCAAACACAAAGTTTAACTTCGTGTTCAATCGCTGTCCACCTAGTTTCTGACAACAGCGCTTCATGCAGTATTTTCTGTTGGTGATTTCTGCATAAAAATGGCAAGGGAATAAAACCTAAAGCAGACTTTGAGAAATCTGTGTTCGCTTGTGGAAAATGCAGCTATGGAGAAATAAAGAATTTCTGTTTAACTGAATTTATTTTACTTTGTAACTACTTTAGACATTAAATGAAGAACAATGTAATGACTAAAACACACAAAGTAAATGATTGAAGATCATTAAGAAATTGGCTTTAAAAGCAGCGTATAGCTGCCCCAGTGGGGTCCCGGAAATCAGAAGATGCCGATGAAAAGTCGCCCGGCAGCAAGTCCCCTGTTGGGTGAATTATCTTGACAAATGGACCTTTTATGTCATTTTCTGAGTGAGCCAGATGGAAGATATTATAGTTTATTTTCTAGCCGAAGTACTCCTGAGAGAGATAGGGGGCACTCACCACACTGGACACCAAGACAGCCAATGTAGGAAAGAATTGGCAAAGTACAGATTATGTCCTCTCACCAGGGGGAAGTCAGACTCTTCAGTGACCATATTTCATCCCGCACACTGGGTTCAGGACACTGGGGAACGATCCTGAGACGGACAGACCGCCTTCCGGGAGCTCCCCGACATGACCAGCTGCAAAATAAAACATGTGCTTAGAGTAAAGTGATTCACAGATTCAGAGAGATGACCTCTGGCAAGCAGCTACCATTCATGCCCCTGGAAAAAAAAAAGTAAAAAATATGTAACTGTAAGTGTGCAGTGGAAACTAAGCACATGATTACAGAGGAAGGAAAAAAGCAGTCGCCTAAACTGACACTTGATACCTGGTAATAAAGCAGATGATTCTGAATTCTCGTCTTTAAATGGGCTGAGTAGAGCTTTGAGATGTCAAAGTATCTAGTTTGCACCACCACTTACTTTAAGGTAAACTCGTGCCTTCAAAAGAAAAGTGGAACATGTAAGTATGCATTATCCTTTTCTGTTTCGAAGCCTGTAATGTTAAAGGTGCTTAAAGGCTAAGCTTAATTAAAACCTTAAAAGAATGCAACTAAGGCGCAAAAAATTGCATGCCCTAGTAGCCCCTTAAAGTGGAAAGTTCTAGTATTATTTGCACTAAGGTTTTTTAACGTCGAGACTACATGTAGATGAGAATTTAACGATTTAGGTTCCCTATCAGATCTTGCCAAGTTCCTTACCAGGCTTTGCTAGTCCATGGAGGTTGCTAGTTGAACAGAAACGGTGGCTAATAACAAAGCATAAGTACTGCATAGTCATTAAAATGTGTGAGTTGTTTTTACTTGATGAACCAGTTTAACTATCAGAGCCATTACGTTCAAAGTTTGCTATCCGTCCATCCAACACGTGACTACTGAATCGTTGTCCTGTCTAAGGAGTAAGGGAAGCGAACAAGAAATTAATCAGGGACTCGCCGACTCGGTGAAGGTCCAGCACTGATGTGAGAGAGTGAATCAGAGAAGACTGCCGAGCGCGATCGGGGTCCCCCGGCCGCGCTGAGGGGCCTGGGCTGGAGCAGCAGGCTTCCGGGGGGCTGGGCGGTGACAAGTGATGTACCCCTGGGGCATCGTTTCCGGAACTGGCACTCGTTAAGGACTGTTTGGGGTGAATGCGGTGCCAGAAGAGCATCTTTGATAAAGACGGTAAGAAGGGCGCTTCTTCGTGGAGTCTTTCTTTACTTGCGACAGATGACAGACAGAGGAAAACCGGCTGCCAGGATCGTCAAATGAAGAGGGAGTGTGTCTCGAAGCTCCGACTAAAAGTGGGTTGCAGAGAGGAAGAGGGTTTCCTCGGACGGCAGTAAAATGACCGGTTTCTAAGAGGCACTGTGGATTGAGAAATAGACCAGCACCTCCTCCTGCTCCCCTCGTGGGGAGTGGACAGTAGGAACACAGCAGGGGCCTCTGCTAGGGAGGCCAGGGCGGGGGCAAAGGTCTATTCTGGGTCTGGGCAGGTCCCATGAAGGCAAAACAGTGAAGGATGACGGAAAAGCCCGGGGCCCGGAAGGGTTCTGGTGCAGGGCAGCGGTGGAAGAGGGGTAACAAGAGCGCTGCCAGTTTCCAAAGATAAAAGTTAATTTTTAATTATGGTTTCAGATGCACAACCTAGTGATCAGACATTTACATCTCACGAAGTGGCCGGGCCGACAAGACCAGTGACTGTGTGACCCCAGGCAGAGTTGTCACACCGTCACCGTGTTCCCCGCGCTGTACTTTGCATCCCCGTGCTGTCGCCGAGGCCAGTGACTCATTAAAAGAGTCACACACCCTGATCGAGTGGGATGTATTCCTGGGGTGCAAGGTTGGTTCAATAACCACAAATCAATCAACGGGATGCACCCCATAAACAAATTGAAGGATAAAAACCACGTGGTCGTATTGATAGAGG
>PVJI01031637.1:0-12956 GCA_004026765.1 Micronycteris hirsuta
CTTATATACGTTCAGGCAGTGGCGAGAAACTATGTGGCAGAAGCTTGATTACAGGAGCCAGGAGCGGAAGTTAGGTCTAGCTACCTTATTTGGGAGACAAAGAACAAGGCACATGGGCTTGGGATGAAGGTTACAGAGTACAAAACATGGGAGCTCATGAAGTTCAGAGACAAACACGGAGGTTGCGCATCATTCGCCCCCCTTTTGCAGGCGGGAGGTGTTTCTGTGGTTCAGCAGTACAGAGGTTGCCTATCACATTCCCCCCTTTGATGCTAAACAGCACTGGTATCTGTTCTAGCATCACTGTCATAGTCCGCATATTCAGCCTCCGTCTGAGTTGGCTGTAATCTCTGGTAGTGGTGTCTCTGAAGAGAAAGGATCTTGGCAGTAGCTTTTCGGGTCACTGCGGCTTCTATCTGTTGCACTACCATACGCAGCAAGCAGGGTCCTACACTGAGAGCTATGAAAAGGAGGAAAAGGGGTCCGAGGATAGGAGCTAGCATGGAGAACAAGGTCAACTTTTACTACAGCTCCCCTCCTGTGAGGGGGCATCTTCCCTATCCATCAGGAGTTTCCCTTTTCTTGGTTCTCTATCAGGGAGGTTTTGGTACTAGCTGTTATAAGTTGCTTCTTTAGAGCCTCTGTGCCATACACTATTGTGTGATTCTCTTATATAAATTCTATTATTGGGATCCACCGAGGGGTGCTTTACTACGCTATATATGCAGTTGTCCCACGTAGGACAGCCCCAGTAGCGGCGGTACCCAACTTTGCAGCTAGCTCGGACCTGATTTGCCAATAAACAGATGATGAGCCCTGTGTCCGTTCCCTTATTAGACAGGAAGTCCTTGATGTCAACCTTTAAGTTTTAATGGTCCTGTACAGGGGAAAGTATAATTATATTTATAACCTTACTGCCCCTTCTGAAGGTTTCCTTAACATAGAATTTTCTATAACAGGGGGTGTTCTTCTCCCTAAGGACAGCAATAATGACCCAAACAGAACAACAATTAAAATATACATTCTGACTATAAGTAAGTAAAATCTGAAACTACTTTACATAAAACAAATGATACTTATAAAAGTAGTAACAATTCCTAGATAGGCTAAGAACAGGAGCAGTCTTTCACAGAGGGGCTAATCCTCAGGGGCAGCGGCATCCAGTCCCGGTCTAAATATCCCAGCGAACAGGCTGGTAATGACCAGGAACTCAGCTGGGCACTTGTCTATCCAGGAGGAAAGGCTGGTCTTTGTCAGGTCTGCTGTGGAAAAACTCAAATGACAGTTAGCTTTTGGGATTATTTCCCAAGTCCCTGCCTTTTCTCCCTCCTTGGCCGCTGGCTTCCGTCGCAGGCACAGCGCTGGAACTCACGGGGCTTGATCCTGTGTTGCATCTGGTTTGGCAGCCACCTTTACCCAAGAGGGATGGGTCTAAGGGGCAATGCCTGAGATAGAAGCAGGGCCACTGGCAGCAGGTCCATCTAGGGCAGCCCCGTCTTTTGACAGAGCTTTTCCAGAGTCTCTTTCAAAGTCCTATTTATCCTTTCTACTTTTTCCGAACTCTGGGGCCAGTAGGCACTATGCAGTTTTTACTTTATGCTGAGCAGTCTTGTTAGATCCTGCACCACCTAAGAAATGAAAGCTGACTAATTGTTACTTTTATTCCCCTGGCTTAAAGCATGGCCACAGCTATTTAACATATCTATGAAACCAGTTAAACGTTAGAGGTTTTATAGATATGTCAAACGACTGTGCTAGAGGTTAGCTGCAGAGCTGCTGCTGCTATATAAAGCAGCTCTGAATGGCCCTGCCCTGTGTCCTATTTCCCCCTCAGTTCAGACTTGTAGGGATGAGGACACTCAATGTATATATTTCTAATATTTCCTGGATACCTTGAGTTCTGGACCCTATGCAAATCTTTGTTCGGGCTTTCCCCCTTGGCTGCACCCCGTTATAATTCCTCCTTTCAGATTAAACCCCTTTATGATCTTATAAAGGACAATGGACGAAGGTCTCATCTTGTAACTACTTCCGGCTGGACATGGATGTCGTCCTACCTACCCAAGGGTCAGGGGTGCCCTGAAAGGCAGGTGCAGGGTGAGGGGAGTCCTTCCTGTAAGGGGAAGGACCTTACAGAATCCAGGTCAGGCATCTGTCACCAGGAAGTTGCAGGCTCGGTGTCCAAAGGCTGGCATTTCTGGACAGCTGGCATCCTTGTCGTATTCTGGAGATGACAGATTTGGCAAGAGAGTTGGAAGCACAATTAAATCATAACTACTACATGTCGGAGACAGGGACTTAGGTAAAGAATGGCTTATCTGGAAGAAGGTGTACACGGCATGCTACACCTATTCAAAACCCTTGTGGCCTACTATATTTAACTCAGGCAGAGGGAAATACATTCCTCTTTCTAGATATCTGGGCCCTTTCTGTTTAAGCTATTAGGACAGAAAAGGGAAAATCAGCTCTAAAGTGACATCTACAGACAGCCCAAACTCTTTGCTAACTTAACTATTTAGTTTAGTCAAACCGTCGGATCTCAGGGGGCTGTGAAGGTGCGCTCCTTAAATGAGCACTATGTTGTACCTACTTACTCAGGTAATGAGGTCACAGGCATATGCCCTATGAAAACAGAAGAACACACAGGTTAATTCACATAATAATCCCTAAACTAGTCTCTGTGCCTGTGAGACTGTCTTTTGGGACGACATTCAGTTGCAAGGTCCTCACTGCAATGCTATTTAACAGTGGCAATTTGACAGATCCTTCGTGCCTGTAATTGAACATCTTTGGTGATATTATAAACCTAAATTGTAGCTTTCAAATGAAAAACAAACCTTCAAGATAGTTAGCTGAGCCATTCTAATGTCTAATACTGAATATTGTGATTCTCCTTGAACCACAATTTTCTCCTTAAGATCACCCTTATTGCTATTAAAGGGACTACTTTGAGTCTAGCTTTTAATTTTGACTCTTTATTTGCATAAACTCATTAAGAACCAAGAACAGCTTGGATCACCTATGATCTATAAATCGCTTTGCTGGAACTCACAGAGGGAACCTTCAGATTGACTTCTCAGTCCCCCACTCAGGGCACAGAAACAGAGCTATACATCTGCCACCTGGCTTTGCCTGTACCAGTTACTTCACGCAAATCTTTGAGGCTTCCATTGTGCTTACAGGTTTCTTTTTCAGCCATCTTTCAGGAAAGCAACCTTCATTCCTTCCCTGGAAAGACTGCTATGAACCGTACACCAAAGTATCAGACTTTCTCATGGGCTTTTGCTAGCTTTGCAAGTCAATCCCAGTTCCTCAGGGCTTTCTGGTGACGACCAGAACCAAGACATGCCTCCTTCAGGCATGACATTCCAGTCAAAGTCTTGGTCAATAAAACTGCTATTAATGACTGGTCTTAATGGATTTATGCAAAGAAACCTTATGTCCTTACTCACTTCTTCAGAATGCCAAATTCTGGAGGGATCAGGTAAGGAGAAAATTATTGAGTGTAAAGGAAAATCCTTTTCCTTCTGATATTTACTAAGATTGCATCTTTATGTCTTATATTTTTCCTACTAATACTATATAATTTTTTAAAAACTTTTATTTTTACAACTTTTACAGACCTTTTGTAACATTAATAAACCTTCTGTCTACATATCTGACATTTTCTCTTGTTCACTTTTCCACAGAGTATGAAGTTTTAACCTTTTCTGGAATCCTCAATTTTCTTTTCAGAGCAGATACAGAGCAAAATCCAAAACACAGACAGATTTCTATAAGAACAGTATACAGGTAGAGGCATTCTCTTGCACCAGTGCATTTACTGGTGCCCCCTCAGAGACATAGTCCTTTGCCTCAGGCTGAAATATTCATCAGCTCCAGATGACCCTTCCTGGGTCCCGAGTGGCAGAGGCATTCTCCCCAACCAGTTACAGGTTATACGTATCAGGTCTTCAGTTTTACTTACTAGGTCTGCAGGTGCAGAGGATTTCTGATCAGAAACCAAAGAAGATTGAAACCACATTCTTATAAACCTAGAAAATAAGTGATTGAGGTTCCTTTCCTCCTGCAAGACAAAAGTCAGAAATATTCAAAACATATTTTGCAAAATATACCTATATATTTTTATCCTATTTGAAGGGAATAAGCTGTCCATGACAAGGGATTAAACAAGAGGTAAAGAACAGAAGATAAGTCATTGTTTTCTAAAGATGATTTTTAGATCTTCCTCTACTGCTTTCTGGAAATGTTGTCACCTTAATCTTGAGTAGTACCCAGTATGTAGGCCCAAAGAAATGTAGAACACCTGTGGGAGAGAAGTCTCCAATATAAGCAATATTATTCATTATAGCTAAAGTCTGACTCAAATGTTGTGCATTTTTCTTTACTTTTAGTTCTATATACATATTTCCTATCCCAATTGTGACCTGAAATGGCCACCTGTACACAATTTATAGGGACTCAACTGAATCCCACTCCAAGGAGCTACCCCTATCCTAAGCAGGGCAATAGACAAAGCTTGATCCTAATGAAGATGAGTTTCTTGACACAGTTTGGCTCTATTTTCTTTAAGGTGTGATTCCTCTTCTTTACCTCCCCAGAAGCCTGAAGTCTCCATGCCATGTGGAATCTTCACTTGATTCCTAAAATTTACTAACCTCCTGTGTAACTTCTCAAATAAAAGCAGGCCTGTTATTACTTTGGATGCTGTCAGGGAGGCCAAAGTGAGGGATTATTTCCTTCAGTAAAGGGTTTCACTGCCTCTGAAGCTTTCTTTGTCCTGTGGGATAGGCTTCTATCCATCCTTAAAAGGTGTCTATAGGTTAATAAATATTTCTACTTTCTGACCCTTGGCATCTGAGTAAAGTTACTTTGCCAGTCCTCAAGTGGGCACTGTCCTTGATATTGCTCTTTCCTTTCCAAGGGGTTCTGTTTTGGGGTTGTTCTTCTAGCACACAACACATTCAGCAATTATTTTTCTTGTGGCTCTAGAAATTCCAGGACCTGCGAGCCACAGTTTGACATGGGTGGTTAATGAGTCTCTTTCACAGTGTGTGGCCTCATGCAAATGCTTCATGACTGGCTCTACTAAATGTTCAGGAAAACAGTATAGCTCCTTTCTTATTCTTTTCCTATCTGCTATCAGGACCTTCTTCATTAAAACCCTAACTTCTGGCTTTCCCTAAGTCTGCGGTCAAATATTCAGGGTCAAACTGTGACAAGTTTAGAACAGGTACCAAGGGCATATTCCTTTAGCGGTCTCTTTTGCTGCTATTCAGCCGTATTGCTTCCTTTGTCTACATAACTCCTTTTACTTTGCCCAGTTCCAAGATGGCGAACTCTTAAGTGGTCCCTTATCTAAGATGGCGGTGCCCATGCGCTGCCTACTTCTGGTTTTCTAAGGCGCGGCGCGAACTCCCGAGTGAGCCAAAACTGTTATAGGGAAAAGGCCAGGGCATCTAATGATGCCCTGCACCACACTAGTTCTAAGCTGGCTGCTAGGTGCTGGCCCAGGCGAGGTGCTGTGCAGAACCACCTCCCGGTGGGTGGAGCCAGTGCGTCGGGACTGGTGCTCGGCGCCGGCGGAGGAGCGGGTGGCTCCAGCGTGCACTAGGAGGGCGGGGAGGCGCGTTGGGTGGACCCCACTTGTGGAGAGGCCCGGCCCTGCCGCGCCTTTCAATGCGACCTGCCCCGCCTCCGCAGCCCCAGATGCATGCGTTTGTGTGCTCACACGTCGCAACCCCTACACCCGCCCCGGCCAGGTATCTGGTCCCTCCCGCAGGCTTTTGTCTCCTGCGAAGCCGCCTCTGCTGGTGCCTGGAATCCTCCTTTGGCTCTAGGTCCCGGGTCCCCAGGCCACGCCCCTGAGCGGACGCTGTGGCTCTCCAGCGCTCGCCTCTGCCCTGGGCCTCGGAGGGGCCGCTCCCGCTCCTGGGGCGCGCCTCGGAGGTGCAGGCGGGGGCGGGGGCTTACCCGGGTGTCTCTGCTGCTTCCGTCCCCGCAGTCCTCGCGCTGCTGCTACCGCCTCGCTGCGGCCGTGGGAGGGCCCTCTGCATCTCCTCCTCCCTACTACCTGCAGCCCCTATCACTCTTATTTCAGGCAGCCAGGAAGCCCGGCACAGCAGTCGTCCCTACCCGCGCCAGACCAGGCCTCGGCGTGCCCTGGCTGGTGGGGTCGTCCCAGCGGCCGGCTGGAGAGCTGCGTTCCCTGCTGGGGCTGAGCTCAGAGAGGGCGCGCGGGGGTCCGCGGGGCGCACAGGGGGCAGGGAGCACCCGGACGCTGGAAGCCTCCCATGTTCCCTCCCGGAGCCCCACGACCCACGCCCCTCTCTTCCTTAAGGCGCAGACAAACAAAGGAACACAGACACATTTATACTCACACACTTACAGCCACACACACACACACACACACACACACACACACACACACACACACACACACACACAGAGTTTACAACCTTAACCGAGGTTGTTACAGTCCCCCTGAATTAGGGTCCGGGTTCCAAGTCAAATGTATGACTTGGAACTTCTGAATAACTGGGTTAACAGCTGATCAGGCCCCATAGTTCTGACTCGGGTCTGATCCCTAGGGCTCTTACCGATTGCTGCCTTCTGGTCTGGAGTTCTGATCCGTATCTTCTGTTCCGGTCTTAGAACGATCTGGGGATGCGGCACGGGAGCCTCTGCTCCTGGGAGCCAGAAACAACCAGGGTACGTGCTTCTTCCCTGGGGCAGGCCCCCCCCCCTTGCCCAGCCCCCAGTCGTCTTCACCAGAGGCAAATGCCTGCTCGCGTGAGTTGTTTCCCAGTCAGGGAACCAAAATGTTGCAGAAAAATTAACTCATACGTGGGAGACATGGCAGAACACGAACATTTATTATGTACGGACTCAGAGGAGATGCCACTCCAAATTCTGAGTAACAAACAAAGGAAAGGGACTGGCTTATATACGTTCAGGCAGTGGCGGGAAACTACATGGCAGAAGCTGATTACAGGAGCCAGGAGCGGAAGTTAGGTCTAGCTACCTTATTTGGGAGACAAAGAACAAGGCGCATGGGCTTGGGATGAAGGTTACAGAGTACAAAACATGGGAGCTCATGAAGTTCAGAGACAAACACGGAGGTTGCGCATCATTCGCCCCCCTTTTGCAGGCGGGAGATGTTTCTGTGGTTCAGCAGCACAGAGGTTGCCTGTCACAGTAGTATTCCGTTGTGTAAATGTCCCAGAGTGGTTTTATCCATTCATATACTGACAGATACTCGCACTGCTTCCATATCTTGGCAATTGTAAATAACACTGAACATAGGGGTGTTTATGTTCTTCTGAATTAGTGTTTTGGGTTCCTTCTGATATAGTCCCAGAAATGGAATAACTAATTCAACAAGCAGATCCATGTTTAATTTTTTGAGGTATCTCCATACTGTTTTCCACATTGGCTGCACCAGTCTACATTCCCACCAACAGTGCAAAAGGGCTCCCTTTTCTTCACATCCTCTACAGCACTTGCTGTTCCTTAATCTATTGATGATAGCCATTCTGACAGGTGCGAAATGCTACCTCATTGTGGTTTTTATTTGAATTTCTCTACTGATTAGTGACATTGAGCATCTTTCCATATGTCTATTGGCCACATGTATGTCCTCTTGGGAGAATTGTCTATTCATATCCTTCATCCTTTCTTGATCAGGTTGTTTGTTTATTTGGTGAGTTTTGTAACTTTTTGTGAATTTTGGATGTTAACCCCTTAACAGATGGGTAGGTGAATATGTTCTCCCATTGCATGGGTTATCTTTTTATTTTGCTGATGATTTCCTTTGCTGTGTAAAAGTTTTAGTTTGATATAGTCCAATTGTTTATTTTTTCTTTAGTTTCTTTTCCCTGGGGAGACATATTTGATAAAAAATTGCTAGAAGCAATGTCTGAGATTTTGCTGCCTATGTTTCTTAAGGGATTTTTATGGTTTGGGGTCCAATGTTTAATTATTTGATCCATTTTGAGTTTATCCTTGTGTGCGGTATAAGAAGGTGGCTAGTTTCCTTTTCCCACATATATCTGTCCAATTTTCCCAACACCATTTATTGAATAAACGATCTTTAGCCCATCGTATGTGCTTACTACCTCTGTCAAATATTAATTGAATATAAAGGTGTGGGTTTACTTCTGGGTTGTCTACGCTGTTCCATTGACCTATGCCAGTACCATGCTGTTTTGATTATTATGGCCTTATAGTGGAGTTTTATATTAAGTAGTGTGATTCCTCCAACTTCGTTTTTCCTTCTCAGGATCGCTGTTGCTATCTGGGGCCTTGTGTGGTCCCATAAAAGTTTTTGAAATTTTTGTTCGAGTTCTGTGAAATATGTCATTAGGTCCTTGATAGGAATTGCACTGAATCTATAGATTGCTTTGGGTAGTATGGACATTTTAATGAGGTTAATTCATCCTATCCATGAACATGGTATATGCTTCAACTTATTTGTATCTTCTTCAGTTTCTTTCTTCATTGTCTTATAATTTTCTGAGTACAGGTCTATTGCATCTTTGGTTGGGTTTATTCCTAGGTATCATTCTTTGGGGAAGAATTGTGAATGGGATTTTTTTCTTGATTTCCCGTTTATTTAGTTTGTTATTGGCATATAAAAATGCCACTGATTTCTGCATAAAAATTTTCTTTTAAGTGTGAATTTAGATTGTTATTTGAGCTATTTTGTATCTTTTGATATATACTTGTAATGCTATGAATTTCCCTCTCAGGACTGCTTTCCCAGTGTCCCACAGAATTTGGATTCTTGTGTTCTCACTTTCATTTGTTTCAAGGTATCTTTGGATTTCTCTCTTGATCTTCTTGTTGACCCATTCATTAATTAATAACATGAAAAAATTTGCTTTACATTTTCAATGTTACCTTGTTGGGTGCACAAATGTTTACTAGGGTTATATCCTCTTTTTGGATTGTTCCCTTTATCATTATGTACTGTCCTTCTTTTTCTCTTTCCATATAGCCCAGGTTTTAAAGTCTGTTTTGTCAGACATTAAGTACTGTTGCCCCAGGTTTTTTTTTTCTTTTTCATTTCCATAAAATATGTTTTTCCATCCCTTTACATTTAGTCTGTGTGTATCTTTTGATCTGAGGTGGGTCTCTTGGAGGCAGCATATATAAGGGTCTTGTTTTCCTATACATTCAGCTATCCTATGACTTTTGTTGGAGCATTTAAGCCATTTACATTTAAGGTGATTATTGATAGATACATATGTAGTGCCATTTTATTGGTAGGTAGTTTTCCTCTTTATTTTTTCTTTTTCTTCTCCTTAAAGCCAGCCTTTTAACATTTGTTGAAGCGCTGATTTGGAATTAACGAACTCCTTTAGGTTTTTCCTGTCTGAGAAGCTACTTATTTCTTATTTGATTTTAAATGACACCCATGCTGGGTAAAGTAGCCTTGGTTGTAGGTCTTTGCTTTACATCACCTTGAATATTTCATGCCACTCCCTTCTGGCCTCACATGTTTCTGCTGAGTAATCAGATGACAGTCTAATTGGTGCTTCCTTGTATGTAATTACCTGCTTTCCTATTGTGGCTTTTAGGATTCTCTCCTTGTCTTTAAGCCTTGTCAGTTTAATTATCATCTGTCTCAATGCAGTCCTTTTTGGTTCCGTCTTGTTTGGGACTCTCTCAGCTCCCTGGACTTGTGTGTCTTTTTCCTTCACCAGATTAGGCAAGTTTTCTGTCATTATTTCTTCAAATAGGTTCTCAATCCCTTGTTCACTCTCTTCTTCCGGTATTCCCGTGATGCAGATGTTGTTCCGCTTCACATCCAGAACATTTCTTAACCTCTCCTCATTTTTAAAATTCTTTCTTTTTCCTTTTTGTATCTCTGCCTGATTGTTTTTGTCTACCAGTCTTCTAAATCACTGATGTGATCCTCTGGTTCAACTAACCTGCAATTTATTCCTTCCAGTGTATTGTTTATTTCCAGATATTGCATTCTTTATTTCTGACTTGTTCTTTTATTATGGTTTCTATGTCTTTTTTCATGCATTTGGGTATCCTTATAATCATTACTCTAAATTCTCTATCTGATAACTTGTTTGCCTCCATTTCAGCTAGTCCTTCTTCTGGAGAATTCTCTTGTTCTTTCACTTGGGGTCTGTTTCTTTGTCTTCTAATTTTGGCTGCTTCTTTGTATTTTCTTCCATAGTTATTAAACTGACCAGTTGTTAAACTGATCAGTTTGTTAAGCTAACCAAGTTGTAGTCAGCAGCCTGGCTTAAGCTCCACAGGTTGGGGCAGAGTAATTCCTGTGAGTGGGGCTATTGATTCCCCTCAGGCTGTTGCCATTCTGAGAGGAGTACCCTGCCTCAGATGATGACTTCTTCAGTATGGTGAACGACTTGGCACAGGAATCCTGGAGGCCATTTCTTTGGTTCTCTCCCCAGAGCCACCAACCCCAGACTTTCCTTAAGCATCTCTAATCCACTCTACCCTCCTGGGGTTAGTGGTTGCAAATGAAATTTTGTGCTTCGGCCCTTTAAGAGGCTCTCTGCATCTCCAGCTGTCTCTCTCTGGCAGACAGAAACTCTGCTGCTTTTCACAGCTGGATATTTTCTGGATTCATTTCCAGCTCTACTGCTGTATGCTGGGGAGCGCACCTATGGGTTCAGTACCTACACTTCTTAGGGGCAATAGGTCCCCAGCCACTGTAATATCTCTCTGGATCTTCATCTTCCACCCCTGGGAGCCCAGCCAGCCCTCTCACATCTCTACACTCCTGCCAGTCACATTGTGGTGAAGTGGTTTCTTCTGTCTGGCTGTGGTCATAAGGCTTCTCTCCAGCTAGTGTACAGTTGGTTATTCATGATGCTTTCTCTACAATTTAGTTGTAATTCCAGATTGGTCCTGGGAGGAGGTTAGTGTAGCTTCTACTTTCTCCTCCACCATTATGGATCTCTCCCATTAATAATCTTTAAAAGGAAGGGACCTCTGTTCCCAATTGATAATGGAGTCCTTAGGGTATACTTATTACACTTTCAGAACTATAAAAATTGTTGAATAATACCTTACTTAAAACTCTTATGTATACGTCAGAAGTGGAAATAATTTTGACATTTAGCCAGTATATAAAACTTTCTATATTGTGCTTGTTTCTATTCTTGTATCATAATCTTTTCTATTTTATCTTTTGGGTGCTTTCTATTTTTATTTCTTTTATTTATTTTTTAAAGGAAGCTTTTATTTTACTATTTTTTTCCATCTCTGTGTATCACCCCCGATACCCTCTTTCCACTCCACCCTTCCTCCTCCCTCCCACAATAATTTTTTTTTCTATTTTAACTTAACTGTCCATTAAAAAATTGTTTGGAAACAAGTATTGTGCTGTCAATTTCTCCTATGTCTTCCTACAAGTCAAAATCTTACACCAAATGAATGACTTTCATATCTCTACTCACATTTTTTCATATCATTCCCAAAGTTCCCAGAACACCCTCTCCTCTTTGAAGCCTGTCTTTACTTCTACTACTAAAAGCAATCCCCTTCTAAACATCTCCCTCAATTACACATAAAAGTTCACTCTAGATGTGTGAAAATGTACTTGAGAAATGAACACTCTTGTATGTGCCTAATGATTACAGGAAACATTTCTTCACATGTGTGCTAATTTTCTATTGCCCAGTAAGTAGTTACCACAAAATCAGTGGCTTGAAAGAATATCCATTCATTATCTCACAGTTTCTGGAGGTCAAATATCTGGCCAGGGCTAAACTGGTTTCTCTGCTCAGGGTCCCTCAAGGTGGAAATCGAAGTGTCAGCCAGGCTTCCTTTCTGGAGTTTGGGGTCCTCCTTTCTTTCTGGAGTTAGGTTCCCATGGTTGTTGACTAAGTTCAGTTCCTCGTGGTAAGAGGACAGATGCTTCTGTTCTCTTGCTGGCTGTAGGCTGGGAACAATCTCAGTGTGGCTCACTCCATAGCCCCTCACACTTCCAATTCCCCTCCAGTCTTAAATAACACAGTCATGGGAGTGACTAACCCATTACCATTTGCCATATAACATAACCGAATGTAACTTAATCAAGGGAGTGACTAGCCCATTATATTCAAAGGTTCCATCTCCACATAAGTGTAGGAGATCATAGAAGGCATGTACCCTAAGGGGTGGGAATCTTAGAAGTCATCTGAGAATGCTATCTACCATAACATGACAATAGAATTCAGAGATTAAACTCCCAATTTCAAGTACTTATAAATAATTAAAGAATGTAATTCACTACAATCCCATTACCATGTGTTTCTTTAAGACTTTCCATAATATTGGATAAAGGAACTTTTTATGGGAAAGTTGATTAAATAGGTCAAGTGATTATATTCATATATACACACGTATTTGAGCACAAATGTTATAGGCTAGGTCTGTAATCCAGTATTTCCACAGAAATAAAGCTGAAGTAGGCTGATGTTATAGGTCTTGAAAAGGACAAAATGTACAAGGTATGTGAGGATGCATTGCTCTGTTCCTTCCTTTGAATTCCCATTAGAGATATAAATTCAAATAAGGTGGAAATTTCACTCTAATAACTTTATGAAAGGATTTAAAATCAAATTCTTAGCATGAAGAAAAATTTAAATTTTGTATTAAGAAATCAAGTCAAAAAGAAAAGAATGTAAAAGAAAATACTTGCAACACATGTGATTGACAAAAATATTAATGTTTCTAATATTTTAGTGTTTATTTATTTAGAAAAACCAACAGCTCAACAGGAAAATTGGAAATAATGAAGATGCATGACAGGTGAAATAAAAATGGCCAAGAAGCATATGAAATGGTGCCAAACCTTGATAGTGGTCAGCAAACTATAAAATTTTAAAAACAAGATATCATTACTAACCTATTAGCTTCTGCTGGTAAAATGTGCATTGTTACAGGTTTTTGAAAAGCAATTGGCAATATTTATTATCATTTAAAAA
>PVJI01031638.1:0-12936 GCA_004026765.1 Micronycteris hirsuta
AATTTTTTATCTGTATCACAATACAAACCAGTAAGTACACATACACTTTGTAGGGGCAATTGCAGATGTCTGTGCATCATCACAAACTTGAAAGATCTAGGTTTGGTGATGTCTATAACATTCCATTTAATTGCCTCTTTGACCTATCCAGAAGATGAATGGATCTTGGAGAATGACTTTGGATGATCGCAAACAAAATCAGATGATTACTCTAATTGAAGCTGCTATGTCTCATGGACTATCTTTACTAGAACAAATTACCACAGCCCTTGATGTGCAGATATTATTAATTTTCCAAATGCTCCTTTCTCTATACTAATTAATAAGGACTACTGGAAGCAGTTTGCTTTTACCTGGCATCTAACAGGTAAAAGCAAACTAACAGTGTATCTTCACAGTCTTACCTCAGGGGCTCGTCAGCTCTCTTGCTCTCTTCCTTAATATGGCTCACAGAGATCTTCATCATCTTGCTTATTCAGAGAGATATCATCCTGGTCCACTGCATTGACAACCCTTTGATAGTTGACTAAAAGAGCAAGGCATAGGAAGCACTCTGAATACCTTAGTAAGGTACATACAAATTAGAATGTGAGAGATAAACTCCATGAAAATTCAGGACACTACCATTTCAGTGATGTTTCTTGGGCTACTGCATGCCAATTTATAAAATGAGAATGACAAGTTATTGCGCCTTGCAATGGATACCATGGAAATGGAGGCATAATGCCTGATGCGCTTTTTGAAATTTGGATTTTGGTGGATCTTTTGGAGTAGCATTCAAGTGTGCTACTCTGACCCACATATCAAGTGACTCAGATACCTACAAGTTTTTAGAGGAGGATCAGAGACTAGAGAAGGCCCTGCAGCAAATGTAGGCTGTTGGGAAGATGGTGTCCTGATTGGGCCTATGACCAAACAGATACAATGATACTTGTAACGTCTGCATATGTGCAGAGCCTCTGGGAAACACCAATGAAGAAGTCACAGCTCAGGTCTTTAGTGGTTTGTAGTAAATTCAAGTCTTCTGACGATAGCTATGTTTGGGGGTAGGGAGAGAAACAGACTTTTTTGTTTGCTCCTAGGCACTGATAAAGAAGCTGAACACCCAATAAGTATGTCATCAAGTGATGGTGGGAGCTAAGCTTCCCATCATGAATCAATGATATCTGACTCACCAAACCATGGCATTGGACATGTGTCACCACAATTTATTATCAGGTGGAAAAGGATTTGAGATCTTGCTTGAGCAAGTCATAAAGGTACAGGTAAGTTATAGGGCCAAATTGGTAAGATAACTTTCGTCTACTCCTACTGCATTGACTTCTTCCCTTCAAACCACACTAATAGTCTCAGGAAGAATCTCTTATGACATGTTGAATGAGGACAGAAAATAGGCCTGGTTATCTGATACTCTCGCTAAATATGCAGACCCAACTTGAAGTGAATGTTTGCAACTTTAGGACCCAACCAGGAATGGCCTTGCAAGGAAGTAGTAAAGGGAAGTCTTCACTGGAAAGGGGGTTTATACCCACAGAATTAACTAATCTTACCATATATAATCACTTAGAATCAGTTGGACTAATATAATAAGAAAGAGCCAACTGATAACTCAGTTACAGTGTCAGCTGGGGAAAAAAATCCCTAGAGAATAAACTTCTAACTTACAGGATATAGTAAATGTTTTCAATCCATAACCAATACATGATGCTGTTTCTCTTGTAAAATATACCATACTCATTTGAGAATCAATGAGGTGAAAGTAGGAATGGCTCATCTTAGTATCCCATTCATAAAATTTTCATTTCTCATTCCTGAAGCTTTGGCTAGTTTGCAAGTCTTGGTTCACAGCAGAATTCTTTGACCAGGGCAGGATAAGTCCATTGAATTGGAAGTAGTGACTACCCTTTGGCCTTTCAGAATCCTCACACCACTGAAACAACCAGCAAAAAATACAGAACCATTGTGATTCAAACAATTTGGCAGTGAAGGTTTGGGTCATCCTACCAGGTAAAATATCCCGACCAGTGCAGTTCCCTGAGAGGACAAAAGCAACATATGCTGACTATGGGAAGAAAAAAGTCACAGGACTAGGACAGCTCTGGATACAGCTTTTCTTGCTTGTGCGTACATATTAACAAATTTCTTCTCTCTTTCTCTTCCTCTTATTTTTATACAAGATCAGGTCTTGATGGTTAGTGTTACAACTTTGTGTTCAGGTAACAGAATATTGACCTAGACCTGTGACTGAATTTGGAGAGGAATTGACAGCACCTGGAAATGCACAGTATTTAGGGATCTAAATACTGTGTTAGGGATCTGTGTGTCCCTGTTTGGGGGAAGGAGTGAGGATTTTTTTTTTTTAACCAAAGGTAACTGCAGCTCATTAGGTAGATGTATGGAGTTGTTTTGGATGCTGTAATGGAAGTTCTAAAATGTGTGGAAAGATGTATATGAATTGACAGTACCAATTATTAATGTATTTTTTCAGCTTCAGATCCATACTTCTAAATTCTGTTGGGACTGCAACCACATTTAAATTTTGCCCACAGAGTCCACATTAGGCCAATCATGGGGCAAGATGGTGCACATGAGTCTGCAAGAAGAAAGAACCTACTACTTCCCTGTTTCCTGTTTATTCTGGCTTCTGCTTCCTGTCAGTGTTACCCAGGCAATATTCCCTCACTCTGGTTGTGGTAGTTTGGTCCAGTAGCAGCAGCAGCTCATCATGTTCCATAGGGACACCAGTGCCAGACGGTGCCTCTTCTTTGAGAGTCTGGGTGCAGGTCCCTGAAGCCGTCTGTGAGCCCAGAAGCACCAGACCAGCGGAGTCAAGCAGCCCTCCCTCAGAGGCCTGACTCTGCTTCACAGTGTATCTTATCCAAGTATGTAAGTTCTAACAGTTCCACCCATTTCCCTTTGTTCTCCCAGCACCAGAGGTCATAGATGCTTTCTGACATTGCTGCCTATGTGAAAAAGTGTCTGCCTTTCTGAGTTTTCAGTCCTGCAATACTAGTTAACACCTGTTACGTAAATTCTCTCTGAAAAAAAACTCTCACGTGGTTTCTACTTCTTGACTGACCATTTCACTGGGAAAAATAACTTTGAATTTGGGGAACTAGGGCACAAAACCTTGTACACCACTTAATACCTGTATAACTTAGGGTAAATTCATCAAACTGAGTCTTAGTTCACTATTCTGTAAAAATGAGTTAATAATATTGCTTAAAGTTGTAAGGACTAAGTGATCAAATTCAAGTAGAACAGGTTTATTTGTGAAAAGCACACTACAGATGTAAAGAAATACAATAATATTTTTTCATTATAGAAAACTTGCCTTGAAGGAGCCCAGGTCACTGTGGCTTGTGTAAAGAGAGAATGACGTAGAAATCAATAGAAAGTGTCTATTTTCACTCTAAACCACTTTATATTGTTTGAACTTTCTACCACAGGTATAATATTTTCATTTTATTTTTTTTAAATAGCACAGAGATTATCTGGACAGTGGATTCTGAGTCATTTTGCTTTCTTGTAATGTTTTTTTTTTTTACTAAAAATAAATAAATGCTTGACTAATGGGGAGAGGGTCACATTAAAAATCTCAACATTGTTTGCAGATCCTAAAGGGCCTCATGAAATGTCCTGTGTCCAATTCTGCAACAACCCATCCCAGCTGCTGGCCCACTCAAGCCAAGCAGCCTCTGCTCCAGGAAGGAGGCAGCCAGTCTATGAACAGCACAATTACAGCAAATCTCTGCTTCCATAATTGTGGCTTTTTGTCACACAAGGAATGTTGCAGGTTTGTGCTAAATGAGGCTTGCTTTCAATTTATTATACATTATTCTATGAAGCATTATTCATGATTTCACATTTGTATAAAAGATAAGGTCTTTGGTAGGCTAGGAACAATATGACTAGAGAGTTGACCAAAAGGAATTGATTCAAAAGTACACTCACTGATCATGATCCTTATTGGAACAGGGACAGGAAAAAAACTGGTAATGTATTAGCAAAAATCAAATTGTGACTTTTAGTTAATTTAGTTTAAGATATTAATTAAGTTAACCAAATGTATGCGTGTGAATAAAATGCAATATTGCTGTGATTATAATGCAATCAGCAAGTTATTAAATTGCAATCAAAATGCAAACAGGTCCTATGTGTCGGTCAGAAGTCTCCTCATCTCATTTTTTAACTCAATCTGCAAACAAGGTTTAGTAAATAGTTATATTTCTCAGCTGTCACATTTTCTTTTTTCTTTTAATTTGTTAACTGAATAAAAATATCACAGGGATTTTTTTTAATCTTTTTATTTGTTTTTAATTGTTCAAGTACAGTTTTCTGCATTTCCCCCACAGCCCTCCCCACCTCCCTCCCCCCTCCCCACCCCTGTCATTGTCCATGTGTCCTCTATAATTACTCCTGCAAATCCTTCACCCTTTTACCCTGAAATTCCCTCCCCTCTCCCCTCTAGTCACCATCAGCCTGTTCTCAACTTCAGTGTTTTTGGTTATATTTTGCTTGTTTGTTTGTTTTGTTGATTAGGTTCTTGTTAAAGGTGACATCATATAGTATTTGTCCCTTACTGCCTGGCTTGTTTCACTTAGCATAATGCTTTCCAGTTCCATCCATGCTGTCGCAAAGGGTAGGAGCTCCTTCTTTCTTTCTGCTGCATAGAATTCCATTGTGTAAATGTGCCATAATTTTTTGATCCATCCATTTACTGATGGGCACCTAGGTTGCTTTCAGGGATCATTTCTATAGTTCGTCACAGGGATACTTTTAAGGAATGTAGTATATCTTTCCAAGTATAATTTTTAAGAGTATTGAAATTAGGGTTTATCAGTATTAATGTACAAAACTTGATCTGCTAAAAGGAAAATAGTAAATTTAAACATCTTGTTCACTTGTCTATAACACAAAGATTAAGCAATATGTTAATGAATGATAAACTTAATACTGTTTTCTTTTAAATATATATATTTTTAATTCTCACCTGAGAATATGTTTTTTTTTTACTGATTCTAGAGAGAGAAGAAGGGAGAGAGAGAGAGAGAGAAAGAGAGAGAAACATCAGCGTGAGAAGGAAACAACTGGTTGCCCCTCCTACACGCGCCCACCAGGGATCAAACCTGAAACCGAGGTATGTGCTCTGACCAGGAATCAAAACTGCAACCATTTAGTGTACAGGAAGACACATCAACAAACTGAGCTAGTCAGCCAGAGCTTAACACTATTTTCATCATCGTTAAATTAGGTTACAAAACAAGGTTTAAAAGATTACAGCATATGAAAGTGCTCAACACTAGAATGGGATATAACTACACTTTTAAAAAGATGTTAAAATCATAAAATCTGTAAAATGCAACTATCAAAACAGTGCATTTTATTTAAATCATACATGTTAACCATATCCCTAGCTTTCTTTGTTCTGCCTACATTAAAAAAATACTTTGCCAATTTTCTGATCCTAAATCATACAAAGAAAGAAACACTCTAAAATATTTCACCCATTTTATCCCAGTAAATGCCCTTAAAAACACACACACAAAAAATTCACCAACAATATTCTAATTTTTATTTTAATTGAACATTGTAGTTCCTATTGTTTAATATAGACCATATTTTCCAGGATTCTTTGGATTCATATAATCTAAGCTTTGTTCTTCACTGGAAAACTCCTACTAGAATCTCTGACTGTAGCTGTGATGTTGTAATATAGGTGGGTTTGGCTGTCTTCAAAGGTTGAGACACAAAGAGCTATTTCATTTAAGCAAAATAGAATGTCTCAGAACATTTTATTGGTCTCGGGTGGGTCCCAGTGACAATTATGGTATTTGAGGCTTTATTTCCAAACAGTCTACTTGAAAGTAAGCATTGTCTGCTACAGGACTGAAGTTTGAAGGCATCTTAAAACTCATCTGATTGTTAAAGGGATTATAATTTTTCTTTCTCTTCTTCTTTAAAATAACAATCTATCAAGTTAAGACAAAAAAAAAGGCTAAAGATTAGAATCTTTTCTGATCTAATCTTTTCTGATTCTAACCTATAAATACGTGAAAGTTATATATAAAATTAATGTGTAAATATTTTTGAGTACTCTATTTTTGTCATTTTTTATACAAAATTTTCATCAGTCTACTTTTTCCACATATTTTCCTTTTAATTTGCAATAATATATTCTGGGTTTACTTATTCATTCTATAGTTATTAAATTTTGAATTGTTTCTAGTTGTTAATAATACATTATGCACCTATCTACATACAAATAGTTTTTCCCACTTTTAGAATAAAAAATTAAATGAATTGTTGCAATCCATAAAACTGAAAGTTAAAAAATCATAATATTAAAGAAATTGCATTGAATTTTAAGAATATATATATAAAACAATGATAATATGTGCCAGGCAATGTTCTAAGGACTTACACATACTAACTTTTAATCCATAAAACAACTTCATAGAGGTGGGGTAACTAATTTATAGACACAGAAATCAAAGAACAGAAAAGTGAAGCAACGTGTCCAAGGTCACACAGAGAACATAGGAAAGACTGATATTCCAACTCGGGTCTTCTGGCATCAGAGGATACACTCTCAAAAGTTACGCTACACTGCTTCTCTCATGAGTATGAAAATAGAGGAAGATCCAGTAAGTGAGAAAGGTTACATTAAGATAGTGAACTAAAAACAAAATAATAGGATACATAAAAAGGAGGAAGGAAAAGAAGGAAGAGAGAAAGGAAAAAGAAAAAGGAGGAAGGACAGAAACAGGAAATCCATAACAGTGTTTGAAGACAAGAATAGGTATCAGTGAACTTGTTCTTCACTTGAACTTCACAGAGAACTTGTGAGGAATCCCTGAACGCCAAGGCCATGATATATATCTCATCCTGTGGAGCAGATAGACTGGTTGAGAGCTCCCCCGCACAGCCCCCCACCAACACACACACTGCAATAGCATTCAGAAGGTGGCTTAGATCAGAACTTTAAACACAAAACATGCTCTGTGAAGAGAGTGAACTAACTGCCTCAGTAAGATTTGTAATGGGGAATAAATATCTGAGAGAGAGGGAAGTGTTTCTCAAGAACCTCTGATTATCATAACAAGCTTTTATGAGAAGGAAATCAAAAATAAATTTTTACCCAGAATGAAAATATCACACAGCCAAGTAAAGTTGGCTTTACTTGGTCCTTTGGGATCCTCGGGTGTCTAACTGTGTCTTTCCCGCAACCCTAAAGTGAAGCTGCCATTCACACATCTTATCCAATTACTTCCCTGCCTGAAGTTGGCTTTTTCACTCAAGAGAGAAGCCATTGGGAAAATGGACCAACAAGTCACAGAAAAACACACTAGCAACCCTCAGGGGAGTGGAGACAAACACCAGATGGAACAGTTAATCCTAAAATGTCTAATATGATTTAGGAAGCAAAAAATAATTTAGAAAAAATAATTTAAAGGTATCAAATGGATTTGAGAGGATACTGCACAAAAAAAAGAACAGTTGTCTATGAGGAAAAGAACAGAAATAGTACGTTAAAGTGTGACCGTCATCAGGAGGTGATGGAAGCGTTCCATTTCTTAACAGTGGTGCTGGTTAAATGACTGTGGGCTTTAGTCAAAATCCATAGAACTGTATGCCAAAAGGAGCAAATATTACTCTATGCAAGTTATACTCATAGACCTTAAAAATAATTTTAAATAGGATTGCAATTTTTTGAAGAATTAAAATAACTAAGAAAAGGTACAAGTCAATTAAATTAGTAATCTGAAAGGCGGAGTAAAAAGACCAAGTTGAAACTTCTCTAAGAACATAAAATAAAAAGACAAAAAGAAGGACAATATAAGAAAACATTTATAAGTCAGGAAGGATAAATCCACAAAGTTCAATATGATTTCAGTAGAGGAGCTCTAGAAGGAGAAAAAAATGTACAGAAGGGAAAAATTACATAAAAATAATATTTCTCCAAGCTAAAGAGAGGTGGAGGTCCTTAAGTTTAAGTGACTAGTCAAATATCAAATGGGATAAATAATCGAAGACCATCACCTATGGTCTTCGATTATCCTGATGAAATAAAAGAGCTCAAAAGACAAATAAAACTCCAAATAGCAACAGTTAGAACAGAAGATGGGGGAACAAGGATCAGGCTGGCATCAGAATTCTAATTGTCAATTAGGTTCCTATTAAATAATGAATATTATCTTCAGAGTTATGAATGAAATTGCCACTAGAAAGGCACTGAGCTCCCTTTCCCATATTCTGTTAGAAGGCAACCACAACATCTAACCCATCTCTTCTGGAAGGAGTAGGAAAGAACATATGGACATATGTCAGAAGCATCACGGTAAAGAATAAATATTTTGGAGGAGATGCAGTGAGGCTATGCAAATACGGCGTTTCTCCTAAAAGGCCCGGGCTCGGCCTCCAGCTCTTCTTTGGCACTTTGAGCACGTGCCCACCTCTGGGTGATGTTGCGTCACACTCCTTCCCCGAGTTGGCAGCATGCACACTCTGCTCAGGGGCCACCTTCACAGCACTGTCTAACTTATTGCAAACTACCCGCAACCCTCCTACCACCTGTATTATTCTTATTAATATTAACCTACTGTATATGATATAATTACCTCCTATAGATTACTTACCCAGCGGTTCAGAAAGGAAATTTCATGAGAAACAGATTTTGTTTCTGTTCTTCACTACTCTATAGAATGCCTGCGTAGAGCCTGCAAAGTGGTTGTTGAATAAAAAAATAAAAATTAGTGCTATTGGTACCAAAAGATTGCAAGTTTGTAACATATTTGTCAACTAATATTTCTTGTTTCTTTAAAACCTTAACCTATGATTCAGCCAGCATGCCATCGAATACCATCTGTGTGCAGGAAGCTCAGAAATGTGTCAAGACCAGTAACATTCACCCAGTGCTGGACAGCCAGAGGGACAGGGCGGCCCCCTGCCCCCTCTTCTAAGCCTCCTCTGAAGCTTCTCTAAGCCTCCCTGAGCCTCCTCTAATAGTATGCTCTTATAAATCTGTCTGCTTCAGCTCAGGTTGCTATAATAAAACACCACAGGCTGGGTAACTTAAATAAGAGACATTTACTTCTCACAGTAGTGAAGGCTGGGAAGTCCAAAGTCAAGGTGCTGTTCAATTTTGTTCTTGGTGAGGAGTCTTCCTGCATTGCAAACAGCTGCCTTCTCACTGTGTGCTCACATGACAGAGGGACATTTCTCTGGTGCCTTTTCTTTTAAGGACACTAATATTATTCAAGAGGGCCCCATCTTCCTGAGCTAATAACCTCCAAAGGTGCCACTATCCCACTGGGAGTCAGTGCTTCAACATATGAATCTAAAGGGATACATTCAGTTCCTAGTACCATGTGTCTGTTAGTTAAAAAGTAAGATGAAGGGCCCTAGCCAGGTGGCTCAGTTGGTTGGACCATCATCCCATACACCAAAGTGTGTGGGTTCAATCTCCAGTCAGGGCACATAACTAGGCTGCGGGCTGGGTCCCTGATTGGGGTGTATACGGGAGGCAACTGATGGATGTTTCTCACTCACTTCAATGTTTTTCTCTCTCTCCCTCCCCCTTTCTGTCCCTCCCTCTGTCTCTCTCTCTCTCTAAAATCAAAAAAATGTATCCTTGGGTGAGGATTAAAAAGAGTAACATAAAATATTATATCCCCAACCCTTCAGTAGCACACAGCGACAGGGGACAGATTGCTTCGGATGCTGTGCTGTCGAACTACGTGTATGCATGGATATGAAGAGTATCGGCTATCTTTGGCTGAATATTGTTTTAGTGTTTTAAACCTAAAATAATCAACACTAATTCTTTTCAGTTTCTTTATTTTAACTCTTTAAAATATCAACATGAATATTGTGTTACTCCGTGGTACAGAAAATAAGCTACTTTAAATATATACTTATTATTTAAGACAATACATAGTCCGTATTAATGTCTGAATTAAGGGGTTTTCTCTAAATTCAGTGATGGAGAAAATTAGCTTAATAAAATTATTTAAGACTAGATGAAAATGTGTTGTTTCTGTGTCTCAATAAAGAAAAATAATGAGTTTCTGGGATCATTAAATTCTAAATTAAAATCTCCTCTTCTGAACCAATTATTATTTTTCTAAAATAATTAAAACATCTTTAAAGCCAATAATATACTATTATTGGAAAACTAGGTTTGGAAAAAATAACTTCTTTGGTGAGAGTTAATGTAATTAAAGTATTTGATGAGCTTTATCCACTACCTAATATGAATCAGTTCCTAAAGAGCAGGTACGTTTGCTGAAGTAGATAAACAGAAGTAAATCGGCTTGCGGTGTTTTAGAAATCTCCTAATTATTACATGGTCTCTATGAGATATATTTCCCTCATTCATATGTTTATTCATCTTACAAAAATCTGTTGACAGTTGGATGAAGTAACACAAGGCCTCTGACTGCCAGTCTGGACACCCCGGGACAGTCCTGTAGTTAGCGGTGACAGCCGGGACACGGCCCATGCAGGGCAATGTCATTTCAAAGTAGGTTAATTGTTCTCTTTCCTTGGGTGTTCCCAGAGCCCTGCTCTGAAAGAAAACAATATACGTGATTTGGGAGTTGATTCCAGGAACCACCAGCAGCACAGTGGGAAGGTAGGACAGGGAAAGAAGCCAAGAGTGCTTGTGTTATAACCTTGCTGCCCCTGGGGTGGAGACGTGGGGCGGGAGCAGGGAGTGGGACCCCTGTGGTCTCAGCGGGGACACTGGTTGGGGAGAGTCCCAGGTATGTGCCCTGTGGACTTTATATGAGTTTCTCAAACACTCTAAGGCAGAGCTTTTCAACCTTTTTTTTTTTTTAATCTCATGGCACACTTAAGCTAATTATTAAAATTCTGCAGCACACCAAAAATATATTTTTTGCCAATCTGACAAAAAATAGGTATAATTTTGATTTATTAACAGTGAACAGCTATTGTTGTGTTGACTGTTGTCATTTTTTTTTATTAGACAATCTAACGGAAAAGAGGGCAGTGTTCCCGACTAAATAGTCCGGCATTGCATGTTTTAAAAATTCTTGTGGCACACCAGTTGAAAATTGCTTTTTTAAGGGAACATGAGACCCTCCTAATATCTCTTACATGTCCCTCAGTCACTCCAGGAAAAAAAATTCTTTTCTCTCCTAGCCTCTTCAGCATTTAGTTCTCTCCTTTCCATCTCTGATTTGGAAGAAAATGAAAGACTGGGAACAAACTTAAATTGTCTGTTTTTGCCTTGAACTTTATTTAACCCAATAATTGCTCTTATGCCAGCAGTGCTGCGATGGTGTCACAGGGTCACAGAGAGGGAAGTGGATCTCTGCTTGGGGGGGCTGCAGAAGGCTCTGTGAGAGGTACAGCTTAAAGCGGCCTAGGAGTTTGCAAGGTGGGGAGGTAAGGCTGCTCCTATGAGAGGAAAAAACACAAGCAAAGCTCCAGGGTGCCCTAGAAAGGAGAAAATGTGCTTTGTGCCTGGGTTGCAGGGTACAAGGGGTGTTAAAAAAGGGGGCCTCAAGTTAGAGAGAGCCAGATTGCACATTGGAATATTAGGAAGGAAGGATGCCAAAGAAGAATGCTTTCCTCCAAACTGCTGATAACCCTAAAAATTTACTTAACCCTAAGTCAAGTACATTGACATAATACAAAGGAAGATAGCAAAAAAAAATTCGGACATGGGTTACATAGCTATGTCTTCATTTTTCCATAATGGAAGTAATAAGTACTAACTAATAGAAACAATGAGCAATAACGAAGGATAAAAATGGCAACAAAATATTTTATGTACGAGTCATTCCATTAGACATTGTTAAATATGCTAAAGATAGTTGTATGCAGAAATGAGAGTTGGAATAAGGAGAGACAGTAAATGTTTTTAAATGTTATATTTTGTGCTTTTTTTTAAGACTTTATTTATTTTTAGAGAGAGGGGAAGGGAGGGAGAAAGAGAGGGAGAGAAACAGCAATGTATGGTTGCCTCTCACATGGCCCTCATGGGGATCTGGCCCGCAACCCAGGCATGTGCCCTGACTGGGAATCGAACCGGGACCCTTTGGTTCCCAGCCCGCGCTCAATCCACTGAGCTACACCAGCCAGGGCAAGAGAGACAGTAAATTGATGAAAGATAATTTAACTGTTAAATCTGTGAATATGAACATGTGTTACTTTGATAATTTTATTACAACTCTCAGATCAATACATAAATGAATGGAGTTAATAAAAAAATATTATCTGCAGGATACTCAGTAAGATGTGTAGCATTGTTGCCTGTATCTCCTCCTAAGAGATCCATTGAATATCCTGACTGATTAGGGAGCTCTGAAAAGTTTTCTTGCTTTCTTTAAATTTACCATAATTATAGTCAATAAAGGCTTATAAATGTTTAGTATGTTAAAATTTTGCTCCATTATCAGTTTAAATAATTTCTCATAAATATAGTCACTTTAAAGATCAAAAGCCAGCGTGAGGAAAACAAAATGATTAGTTTGCCATTCTCTCCCTATAGTTCAACAATCCCTTTACCTTACTGAACTTTTAAGCTACTTCAAATTTGCAAGATTGTGTGGTCAGATCTTGAGGGAGAAAGGGGACTAGAAGAATATTCTTCTTTTTTTTTAAATTTTTTAAAATAATTACGTTATTGTTGTTCAATTACAGTTATTTGCATCCTCTCCCTTCCCCTCCTCCCTCCCCCTCCAACCCCACCCCCCTCCCCAGCTTCCCTCCTCCCCCTTGGTTCTGTCCACGTGCCCTCCACAGTGATTCCTGAAAACCCTTCTCCCCTTTGTCCCCTCCCCCCTCCCCCCTGGCTATTGTTAGACTGTTCTTAATTTCAATGTCTCTGTTTATGTTCTGCTTGCTCTCTGCTTTTGTTGATTATGATCCAGTCAAAGGTGAGATCATATGGTATCTGTCCCTCAC
>PVJI01031639.1:0-12956 GCA_004026765.1 Micronycteris hirsuta
AGACTAACTAGTATGCATATATTTAGTTTTTAAAGCCCTGGCTGGTATGGCTCAGTGGATCGAGCGCCGGCCTGCAAAGCAAAGGTTCACCTGTTCAAGTCCCAGTCAGGGCACATGCCTGGGTTGTGGGCCAGGTCCGCAATAGGGCGTGTGCGAGAGGCAACCACACGTTGATGTTTTTCTCCCTCTCTTTCTCCTTTCCTTCCCCCCTCTCTAAAAATAAATAAATAAAATCTTTAAAAAGATAAAAATAAAAACAGTACGTTCCCTTAATTAACCAAATTACTGAGATACACCAGTGTTGGGTACCATTAGTCATATCTCAAAGCACTGAATCTATTGAGCTAATGTCAGTTGTAAAAGTCTGTGCTTTCTAGAGCCCACATTCAGCTGATTGTTCTTTTGGGAGCTGTGACACACCTGCTGTATCATTGTTGTGGCTGCTGCTTTTTTTCTTATCACACTGGACCCTACCATAAAGAATGGTTTTAGAATTGCTGCAGAAGCCACCGTGGAAAACAGTATGGGATTTCCTCAGAAAAATAAAAATGGAACTGCCTTTTGACCCAGCAATTCCACTACTGGGATTATACCCTAAGAGGCCTGAAACACCAATTCAAAAGAACCTTTGCACTCCTATGTTCATAGCAGCACAATTCACAATAGCCAAGTGCTGGAAACAACCTAAGTGCCCATCTACAAATGAATGGATCAAGAAACTATGGTACATTTACACAATGGAGTTCTATGCAGCAAAGAGGAAGAAGGAGCTTATACCCTTTGCAACAGCATGGATGGAACTGGAGAGCATTATGCTAAGTGAAGTAAGCCAGGCAGTGAGGGACAAATACCATATGATCTCACCTTTAACTGGAACATAATCAACAAAAGAAAAAAGCAAGCAAAAGATAACCAGAGACATTGAAATTAAGAACAATCTAACAATAGCCAGGGGTGAGGGGGGAGGGGACAATGGGGAGAAGGGTCTTCAGGAACCACTATAGAGGACACATGGACAGAACCAAGGGGGAGGAGGGAGGCAGGAAAAGGAGATGGGGGGAGGGGAGGGGAGAGTTTGCAGACAACTGTGATTAAAAAACAATAAAGTAATTATTTTTAAAAAAAGATAGAATTGCTGCAGAAATATTACTGTTTGATTATAAGGTGCTACCCCAGATCCAATAATAAAACAGAGAATTTTCACATTATTACTTTTCACAAATCTGTCCAACATTTAACTAGCCACACAGGTTTTAAGTAAGGTTGTAGACCTGTAACTACAATTTTAGTTTGAAGAGTTTTAAAATAAACTTTCTTATTGTATACATGAGAAAAATGACGTCTGAGGCAGAACTGACATTAGAATTCAGTGCAAAGTTTGTTTTTACTATATTATACTGCCTCTTTTCCCTGTTCCTACCACTGAAACCTGACTTTCCCTAGTGCAAAATAGAAATAGCAATTGTACCTGTCTCACAGAATTGTTGTGAGCATTAACTAAGCTAAAGACTAAGCCATGCTTGACACAAGAGTTTTTGTGTCTCATCAAGAGCATTGGTATCATTAGAGAAACATCAGTACATAGAATGATTAACGTCTTGATGTTCTCGGCCTGCACTTGCGCCTATGTTGGTGATCTCCACATTGTGGTACCACATGACCATTAGAACCATTAGGTCAGTGCAGGGGTAAAAAGGAAAAGTTAAGTTTTTTACTTCCAAAATACATGATAAATTTGAAAGCTAAAACCATTTGCTCTGCAAGAAAGGCCGTTAAGAAAGGCTTTTAGAATAAAAACAGAAGGCTAAGCAAAAAGCAAACCACAGACTGTATAGGTTAAAGATAGACCGGAAAGAAAATTGAGGAAAAAAACTAGGTGAAAGTCACCTGGGCCAGGAGAGGAACAGTGAGGTTGATGGAGCCAGGATCTGGAAGGTGTGTTATGGTATAAAGTGAAGGCGGCGCTGAACTTGGAAAGGCCACATGAACAGGAAGGAATCAGCTTGAACAGACTGTGAGCCACCACTGAACTATCACCCCGGTCAGAAGCCGGCCAGTGCCTGCAGGATTCCTGCCATCACTTGGGAGCACTGCAGGTCAGCTGTGCCCTGGGTCCACGTCCTCACTGCATTTGTCTGCTGAGCCTTTTCTATTGACAAAGGTGACTGTGCATCCGGCTTTGCCTAGGAACGTCCCAGGTTTGTTGCTGACCTGTTTATACCTCTTGTCATAATTAATACCACCTTATTATTTACATTTTATAGATAGTAAAATGTATGGTCACTTTACCTATCAACAAAAGCCTGCCTGTCTATTGCCTATCAGACAGCAGAATTAACACCTGCTCATCCATTGCGGTTTTGCAGTCTCACCTGAAATACTCCAAAGAGACACACCGCTTTAAGGCGCCTGGCATGTTGCAGGACTCCTAAAACCAAAGGTGAGGGCTTTGGCACTCAAAGGGATGCTATGACCAGCAAAGACCTGAAAACGTACTCCGGTGACACTAGACAGTGGAGACCACCTTTGTTTCACATCTCTTCTGAGAAACAGACAGCTTAGCGTACTTCACTCCCTTCAGGGCTTAGCATCTTCCTTCTGCACATGTAGGTTCTCAATAAACACCAATAAAACAATCTGATTGAAGGAACGGTTTCATTATCAAGGCTGAGCTAGCAGGATGGGAAAGGGATAGTAATTTTATACTGTTTTGAATTCCGTAAATGCATATTTAAGGTATATAGTATTATAGCATATAATACCAATGTGTTTAATTTTATAAGTTTATGTTCTTCAAAATGTTTTTCCAGCCATGGGCAAAAGTTGAGTGGGGGTGATACTTGGTAGAAAGAAAGAGCGATACATTATTTTTTTTCAAGTTTTGTTTGTGACTGTCTTACCACAGGATTGTGATATATTTTTTCTAAATTTTAATTTGCCCGTGACCCATAGATAAAGTATAAATATGCACAACCTGGGTTTGATGTTTGGGTAACTAGAACTATTTTCTGCTGTAATTACAGATATTGAAAACATGTCCAGAACCTTGACTTGCGAACTCAGCTGCTACGAAGTGCCGCTTGAGGAGAAGCCCAGCAGGGTTAGGGTTAGGATGCAGAAGGCATTTCCTCACAGCTTATTTTCCATTTAAGTCAAAGTTTGCTTGATGCTTGGTGATTATTACTACTGCAGCAGAATTTTTAAAAAACTAAAAATAAACATTCGAAAAATCTAACTTACCTCATAGAATTTTATATTATTTTCATTAACATTTTGTTTTCATTTTTTAAAATTTAAATAAAGACTAAGAATCATTATCAATAACCTATGGCTTCCTGAATTAAATACACTTTTTTGGAGAAAATTAGCGCCCTTAATTTAGAATAATCTTTCCAGTAAAAAAAAAATTTTTAACTCATAAAATGTTATAAAAATCAAAATCATTCAGAAAACTTAGCAAAACCACACCAAAAGTATCTTTTTAAGATAATAAAATAAGCCTGTGCTAAAACATCTCTGAGGGAAGTAGAACAATGGCCATTAGAAAACAAGAGTTGTTGTGATAGGCAAGACACAGCGGCGCATGCAACAGTGACTGGTCAAAACCTTAAGGAGAAATAAGATACTTACACAGCCTTTAATGATCTCTCCCCATGTACTTACTAATACTGAGGTGATTATAATATATGTCCATTAATTCTTTGATAGTCCTCCCTCCAGAAAGTGGAGATTAATTCCCTTCCCCTCGGGTGTGCACTGCACTCAGTGATTGCTTCTAACAAACAGCGTGGGCAAGAAAGAGTAATTCACAGCGGGAAAACCCAGCGCAGGTCGCTGTAACCAAGTGATCAAAGTCAGCATCAGCAGTATTAAGTCATCATGATAGCATGGACTCCCGACATGGTGTGACAAGTAGGGCGCCTCGCTTCTGCAGTACTTTCCCCACATCCAAAGCTCGTAAGCAGGAGAAAACAGCAGAAAAACCCAAATTGAAGGACATTCTTCAAAATGACCAGAACTCTTCAAAAGTGTCAAGATCATCACAAAAAAAAAAAAAAAAAAAAAAAAAGAAAAGCTGAGAATATGTCACAGATTGGAGGAAATTAAGGACATCTGATGACTAAATACAACATGGCCTCATCTATTGGATCTTCAAACAGAAAAAAGAACATCAGCTGGAAAAACTGGTGATATTCAAATAAAGGCTGTGGTAGTTAATACTTTTGTACAAATATTAATTTCTTAGTTTTAGTAAGTGATAAAACGTTATGTAAGATTTTAACATTGGGGGAGTCTGGGTAAAATTGTAAGAGAACTCTGTTGTATCCTCGCAACTCTTCTGAAAATCTAAAACTATTTCAAAATGCAAAGTTTAAAAATATATCTAAGTATTAAAACAATAACTTTTTCTAATGATGCTGTTTTCATGTAAGGGATGCATAAATGTAAAAAGGCAAAAGATTTGTACGATCTGAAGAGAAACCAGAGTGTAATGCATAAATTAAAAAAATGTAAAACATCTCAGAAAAATAGAGTGAATAAAAAAGTCCATGACATGCATATTTTCTGCCCTCGGCCAATCTTTCGAATCCAGACAAACAATGGACCCAAGAGGAAGCAAGTAAGCAGACATAGACAAGTAGGAAGGATTCATTCACAGGTATAATTCTAAGTGCTGCTATTCAGGAATCATCCTGTAAGACTTTTTGAAAGAAGGCACAATATAATCTCTTTCACTGAGTTATTAGAATTAATATGGTTATAGTATAAACCTAATTAAACAGAAGCTTTCAACCAGCATACTCTTAGTGAGCAATTCTTCCCAACTTCCTCTTCTCATGAAAGTCACGAGTGGAAATAATCTCCAGCGAGGTAACTGCTCCTTTTGGCACCACCTTCTTTACAGAAGACACAGGTCAAATGCCTCCCCCAGCCCAAAATTCAAGACTTAATTAGAACTTACTGGTTTTCAGGAACAAGATCACCCTTGCCATTTAACTTTTCCTAAATTCGCTTCCTAGGAGACTAGTGCAAAGTTAAAAAAAATTCTGGCAAATTACTGAAGACGAATTTCAAATGTACCTCAGATAGCACTTCAAACCTAAAAATTAGAAATAATCTTATATGTGGTAATATGGGAATACTTTCTTTTTCCTATTTGCTTTATTTCTTCCAAATTTTCTATAATGCATGTGTATTAAACCTATAATTTTGAAACTTAAAAATATATGAATAACATGGTTTTGGATTGAAAATGGATTTCAGTATATCCCAATGGGAGACTTTGAGCTGAACTATCAAGTTAATAACATGCACCCTGGCTGGCGGGGCTCACCATGTTGAGCATAGTCCTGCAAAACCAAAAGGTTGCCAGTTCAATTCCCCATCAGGGCACATGCCTGGGTGGCAGGCCAGATCCCCAGTTGGGGGCATTCGAGAGGTAACCAGCTAATGTTTCTCTCCCTCTCCATCTTCCTCCGCTTATCTTCAAAATATATAAATAAAGTCTTTTTAAAAAAGTTAATAATATGCTGCTGGTGACATTGTTTCCCATGACATGACTCCTGCAAGAGCAAGAGAAGCCCATTGTAACTCAAGAGTTAACTCCCATAACGAAAAAGTCATGGAACCCCTCTACGTTTTGTACAGTTCAGGGTATTTTATTTTTTATTTTTGGGGGTAGACTTCAGTGATTTTATTTACTTTAAAACTCTTAACCAACCAACTACACCTGAAAAAAAGACTTCAGGTATAGATATCTTGCCAGCAGAGCTTTGGAAAAATCCATCAATGGCAGGCCTCAGTTGTTGCTAAAGCACTGTAAGTTACTCTTCAAGTTGCCCGGTTGTTGTTTTTCAGGACTGAATCAAAATGCAGTACAACTAATATTCAAAAAAGTATGCAGAGTTAAAGTCTTCTGAGCTACCTTCCAGACTTAGTTACCTTTTTTCTTAACAATTTTTTAGGACCAGGTCCTCCAATATAATTTTTCTCATAAGCAACAAGGACATTTCAACGTAATGAATGGTTCAATCGGCTATGCTCTCTCCAAGTATACAATTAAGACCTTAATTGTTTGATTAACCTTATTGATTCTGCATTTATTGATATAAAGAACTCTTGCCAGAAGGGTGACTGTACCCAAGAAAGTTTAATCAGGGTATCACAGATGCTTGGACGGCTCAGTAGAACCTGACTCTGAGCGGCAGGTAATCACTGTGGAGAGTAATACTGTCGGAAGTAGAGTGGATAAGAATGGTCCTGTGATTCATGAAATTTCTACTAAAAATATTGTATTACACAATCACTACGTAGTTTCTTTTTTTTAAACTGACAGAGTAATAAGAGACTTTGGCTCAAGTAATAAATCGAAGCTCTGATGTGCCTTCACAGCTCCTAACATACAGAAATAGCAGATGCAATAAAAAAATGAAAACCCAGGAGACATATCAGGACTTTAAATAATATAGGCATCTCCATGGATTTGATAAAAACACAAAGAAGTGGGCAAAAACTGAAGCGTAAGCTTATCAGGCTTTTAGAAGAGACAGAAATAGGCTCCTAGGGGTCAGAGCCAGGTCATGCTTTGGAAAACAAGCTTTTAAACTTTGAGTACTTTTTCTGATTTTTTCCTCCTAACTTTTTGTTTTTATTTATTGTGATCATAGCTTCTTGAGTTTCTGAGTGTAATAATTAAAGGTTGAGTGTGTAAGTGTTTAATTTTGTGTGTTATTTTGGGGGATTGCCTTTTGTTTTCTCAATTATCACCGTTTACCCCCACTGTGTCTTGGGTTTTTCTCTTTCGTGTTACGTGTTTTCCTCATATGCCTGCTTGTCTCAGGTTATCTGTTCAGCTCTAAGAGCATATAGCGCTGTAAGTCTGGTGTGGGTCCCTCTATTGTCACATTGAAGCAGGGGGGTTTCGTTGGTGTTTTTGTAAGTCGGCAGTGAGAGACTCTGCTGGGGCATCTGTGCCGGGTCAGCTGCAGGATTGCAATTTATAGTGAGTGGGTAGAGAGCCAGGCAGGAAACTTCCTAAGTGTCAAAGAGGTGGAATTTACCATTAGTTGTCGTTCACATTGGATGCCTTAAAGTTCTCCCTTCATGTTCTGTTCAATTTTTGAGGCAAACAGCCCACAGGTTTTTGCAAGAGAGAAAACTGTGGCTACACGTCTTCTATAGATGAGGCCGAGGGAGGGGTACCCACTTTGCTCAGCTCCACGTCCCAATTTCACTGAGTTCTCCTGCCTCAGAGTCTCTGGTGAGTATCCAAAGGGACTTGGCTTTCTGTTCCTCTCTTATCAAACAGATGACCAGAAAATAATATGACAGCGTTATCTTATTTTGCCGATTTAAGGTAGCGCGTATGCACTCAGCTTTGATAGAGAAACCATTTAAGTAGAATTGATATGTGTATAAAATGTAGCACAGAGGTGGAATAACAGGCTAGGTAAGTGTTTAGGACATAAGCCAAATGCAACCTCCAAAATGAGAAAAACGGTTAGGTAAAAAAGTATTTGGTTTTTCAAAAGAAAATTACTGAATTACTCATCTTGATAAAGAATATTTTATTACATTTAAAAAAAATGCTTTTTGACCCTTTGCTGTTGTCTGTTTTGAATTGCATATAGGAATAGCACTATAAACCTCTCAGGGCTCAGTCACTCCGAGAACACTGACCTACCTCTGGTCTCCATCTCCCTCGCTGGGCTCCCTGGGATCCCACCCAGACACACACATTCAACCACAGCACTAAACTGGTCCTACCCCCATCATTTGAGGGAACCCATTTCTATGTCTGTTGTGTCTGTTTATTCTTCACCTGTCCTTTTACTTTACATTTTTCTATGTTGTTCAGTGTACCATCGAACTCACAGACCTGGGCAACTAATGAGCTGTTGTATGAAAAAAAAAAATTCAAAAAATAGAAAGTGAACCAAAAATGCATGTGATAAATTTTTAAAAAATATAATGGGACTCACAGGTATTCCCTTCTTTGACACTCTCTGCACGTAATCGAACTGGTGCACAGCAAAGCACACCAGGTAAGTGCTCATGGGGACAGACTTCTGGAAAATTGTTCTATTCCATTTATCATCCACCGACTCTTCTCTCTATTGAAAACAGAAGGCAAACTTTTATTTATCGGAAGATTGATCATGTACATAGACAAACAATTGTTCCAAACCCGGCTTTCTACTCAGGAATCCTCTGCCAAAGCTTAAAGGTAAAGTTTCTTTTTACCCGTAAATGGTGATGTTGAAAAAACTAAAGGAAAATTTATTTTATTTTTAGTACTGTGAAAGAATGAATGATTGATTGACGTATACACTGTATAAAGTTTCTCAGAGAGATATGCAATTTTGTCTGTGATATAAATTGGGCAGTTTAGTTAGCCTTCTACACGAAATGCACAAGCCTGGCCCTGATTTTTCACGAAGTAAGATGCTCTGCAATAAAAACTCACTGGTATTAGTTCTGATCTAATTATACTCAATAGTCTCTTTTTTCCAGGACTTCCAGAAATATATTCTGCAAAAGTCAAAGCTAATATGGGGAGGTCTTAAGCAGAAGTTAATAAAGTTTGCGTGCTTTCCCCTCCCAACCTCACTTTCCTCATTCCATGTTCTAATGGCATTTTCCTCTAATCCCGTCTTCTGGATTGGTGCCTCGTACTTTAAGTTTATTCTTTCCTCTTTCTTCTCCAATCAAAACTCAATTGCTCAGGTACCTGACACCAGGAAAAAACAAGTTGATGAACTGATTCACACAGCTTTTTTGGGGAGGAATATTCATAATAAAAAGGGATGGATTTCAGTGAAGATATTTCGGATAGTTGATCAGAAAGATGGGAAATACAATTTTGGCAGGGTGTCCTTCTGATACTAGTTAGGTGATTATTATGTCTAAGGACGAGCACTGCCCTTTTACATGTCAAATGCTGAAGGTATAATATACCCCAGCTTTAAGGTAATGTCACTTCAGTTAACTACATTACCCATTATGGGGATGAGGAGCAGTAACTGTGGAAAAAGTCTTATGTGAATAACTGTACAGACAGAACTTGTTGTAGCCTACTTTTTTAAATATTTAATGAGCATGTCCAATTCATCAGAAAATCTATGCGTTTGTTGTTTCCTGAAATTGGCTTCTACACTCCAATATTTAAGTGATGATATTTTGCAATATCTCTATCTTAAAAACTGGATTTATATTTAAATACAATCCAAGAATAGTGACAAAGCCCTTGAGTATTTTTCAGTCAGTAATTTCTTTACTTTTCCATTAAGTTGTCATTCTTTCAGTAAAGCAGAGCCCAGCTGGTGTCTGTCTACTGTATTCTCTCTAGTTTAAAAGTGCACGGTGGCTTTTTGACTGGACTGCGATCTCTTGGGTTCAAGACTTTTGGGTTTCAAAGAAAAGAGATTCCCAAAATGTGTTTTGAAACCTCTAAATAAGCTATTAGAGTACATTTAATTTTAGAAATCAGTAAGATTCTTTCATAGCAAATCAAGTAGTTTACCCAATATTTTAAACAGACTATCTCTGTAAACAAAAAAAATTTAAAATACTCACCGCCACTGGCATATTTGAAAGTGCCTTATAGTCTTTGGGGTGGACGATGGATATTGTATAAGTTGCCTTTTTGTTGGGCTCATCAAAACAAGGGAAGGACTTCCTGGCGTCCGTTGGTTCATGATCGGTGGCTGCTATGCTCCTTGGAAACAAACACACACACACAAACCAAAATGCTTGCGGTCTCTTCTCACAGCCCCTGCATTTCTATCCCCATAGAACACAATCAGCGGTGTCATTATAACCATGACATTTCTTAAAATGAGTTTCCATCCAGAAACCATCAAAGAGTTGTCAAGACTTTTCTCAAATTTTTAAGGTAACAAATAAATGAAAGTTCAGAGACAACCTCAGATATTTTCTACAAATTTTTAGCTGTTTTGGTGTCACCATAATTAAAAAGATGGTGACTGTAGATGAGCAAAAATGAACCTAATTATGAGCTATCACTCCCTTCACCACAAAGCTGTTGAACAAAAAGCAGATAAACCCAAAGCCACCTCGGGGGGCTTGTCCTGGACAGCCCTGAGAGAGTGAGCAGCTGGGGTGTGTCACGGAGGAGAGAAGCATATTTCAGAGTCACTGCTTCTGTCCCTAAGGGCACTTCCTTTTTTATTTATTTTACACCAGAGGGAACATTCAGTTTCATTTCCAAGCAAAGGCAGGACTCTGAGTAACCTCCCAGGTGAAGCAAACTTTGGCCAGGTTTAAAGCTCGTTTTTGAGGCGAGCATTTCTTTATGGTTCTAACTTGCATATGCTTATGTAAGCAAAAATGTTAATGTTTATTGTTTCCGTCACTTGGAAGTGGGAATATTTTTTCTGAGTAACTCCTCAAAAAACCAATGAATATATACTTTTTATGCATAGTCATATCACAGTAAGATAGTATTATTATTGTATTACTCATTAGAAGAATAAACAAAGTAAAAAATATAAAAGAAAGGAAAAGAAAAATGTTGACATATTAATATTTTGTGCAAAGAAATATTTTGTCCTTCAAAATCCTCAGGAACCAAGGAAGGTATATCATAAAGGTTACGAAGCTAAATTATTAGATCATTCATTCATCCAACAAATATTTAGTGTACCCCTTACTTCCATTCGCTCTCTCTCTCTCTCTCTCTCTCACAAATGCACACATTTGCTAGGCATTATTTTGGGTGCTGAAGTTATAACAATGACAAAATAAACAGATATATAAATAGATAAATGAATAGTATTTAAATAAGGAGCATGATGGGAGCTCTATACAAGATAAAACAGGGAGAGTGACAGAGAATGACTCAGGAGCAGTCGTGAGCAACACAGAGTAGAGTAGTCAGGGACAATCTCTTACAGAAGGTGCTGGTTTGCCGAGATCTAAACGATGAGAAAAAGCCAGATAGGCACAGATTCAGGAAAATGTGTCTAGTAGAGGGGACAGCAAGTGCACAGCCTCTAAGGTGGAAACGATCTTAATGCGGCTGAGGACCTGAAAGGTGTCCCGTGGCGCTGAAGTAGAGCAAACCAGAGGGTCAGGGTGAGAGATGTCTGAGAGGCCAGCAGAGGCTGTGGCACGGGTCTGGATTTCACCGTTGAGTTTGGTTCAACGGTGCACTATACACACTAATTTACTTAAAAGACAGTATGTCATAGGTCAACGACCGTCTATAAGAAATTAAACTATTTTGAGATTATTTTAAAAATCTCTCTAGATATAAAAATTACTTCTTAAAAATTCAGCCAAGAAAACTAATCTGCGTAAAAAACACAACCAAAAAGGGTCTATCTAGAGAGACTGCGGACTAAGAGAGGATTTTCCGGGATGCCTGAAAAACAATCTTTATCTTCACAGGAGTGTAGGTAACAAAGGTGTGTGCAGTTGTCAATATTCATTGAATTGTGTCCAACAGATTTGTGTATTTAATGTATATAATTTTTTCTTAAAAATAGCAAGATGGAGGCATAGGTAATCATGGCTCACATCCTCACACAGCCACAGCAAAACTTCCAACTAAACTACAAAACTACTATCACCCAGAATCATCAGAAAATTGAGCTGCATGAAAAGTCTGACAACAATGGAATTAAAGAAGTCACATTCATACAGATGGGTAGGAGGGGTGGAGATACAGAATGGGCAACCCCCCCCCCAACATGTGGTGGATAAAAATTGGGGGGGATACTCAAGAGTGAGGGATCCCAGCCCCACACCAGACCACCCAACCCAGGGTTCCAGTGCCAGGAAGGTAAGTCCCCATAACTTCTGGCTGTAAAAAACAGTGGGGGTTGGGGCAGTAGAAGAAACTGCGGGATTCTCAGACATTTCCTCACAAGGGTCTACAAAAGACTTAGGACTTACGCAGACCGAATCCCTCTGGGCTCCAGCACCAGGGCAGCCCAGAGAGCCTCCTGGAAGTGGCATAGGTGGAGAAACTGAAGCGATTGGCATCAGGGTGAGTACTGGGGGACAGCTTCCCCTTGGACAAAACTCCAGAGTCCAGGCAGCAGCCATTGTCTCCTTTCCGTGCCCTCCCCAACACAGAGCCAAAGAGCACTGACACCATATTGGAGACTCCATCAACCTGGTTCACACAAGTTGCCCCACCCTGGTGATTACCTAAGGCTCTGCCCCATCCAACTTACTGGTGTGCTTTTCTATAATACACCACGCTACTAAGACAGGGAGTCAAAGCAGCTCCACCTAATACATAGAAACAAATGCAGGGAGGCTGCCAAAATGAGGAGACAAAGAAATGTGGCCTATATAAAAGAACTAAACAAAACAGAGATAAGCAATCTATCAGATGCAGAGTTCAACACACTGGTTATTCGGATGCCCAAGGAACTCATTAGATAACTTTAACAACATAAAAAAGACCCAGCCAGAAATGAAGGTTATACTAAGTGAAATAAGGAAAATTTTACAGGGAATCAGTAGTAGAGTGGATAAAGCTGAAAATCAAATCAATGATTTGGAACATAAGGAAGAAAAAAAATTCGATCATAACAGCAAGAAGAAAAAAGAATCCAAAAAAACAAGGATAGTGTAAGGAGCCTCTGGGACAACTTCAAACATACCAACATTCGAATCATGGGGGTGCCAGAAGGAGAAGAGAAAGAGCAAGAAATTGAAAATTTCCTTGAAAAAATAAAGAAAGAAAACTTTCATAATTTGATGAAGTAAATAGACATACAAGTCCAGGAAGTACAGAGAGTCCCAATAAGATGGACACAAAGAGGTCCACACCAAGACACAACATAATTAAAATGCCAAAGGTTAAAGATAAAGAGAGAATCTTAAAAGCAGCAAGAGAAAAGCAGAGTTACTTACAAAGGAGTTCCCATAAAGCTGTCAGATGACTTCTCAAAAGAAACTTTGCAGGCTAGAAGGGATTG
>PVJI01031640.1:0-12975 GCA_004026765.1 Micronycteris hirsuta
AAGGAGCTTATACCCTTTGCAACAGCATGGATGGAACTGGAGAGCATTATGCTAAGTGAAGTAAGCCAGGAAGTGAGGGACAAATACCATATGATCTCACCTTTAACTGGATCATAATCAACAAAAACAGAAAGCAAGCAAAACATAAACAGAGACATTGAAATTAAGAACAGTCTATCAATAGCCAAGGGGGAGGGGGGAGGAGACAATGGGGAGAAGCGTTTTCAGGAATCACTGTAGAGGACACATGGAAGGAACTAAGGGGGAAGGGGGAGGCTGGGGGGGGAGGTAGGGCTGGGGGGGGAGAGGATGCAAATAACTGTAATTGAACAACAATAAAGTAATAAAAAAAATTAAATGCGCAATAAAAATTAAAAAAAATATTACTCAAGTATTCATCACTGTAAATTAAGACAAAACACAGAAGACAGAGACTTCAGCCTCAAGAAGCTTGCCATGTGTTGCCCATGCAGAGGTATTTGCATGTTTAGGGATTATTTGGCCATTCTCCATTTCCCTTTCTAGACCACCCTTCACCCTGCACTGCCCTGTTCAGTTCCCTGGGATATGCACCCAGTGGGTTATGTCACTGTGGTTCCCATCTCCTAACTTCCCAGTGACTATGTCCAATGGAAATCAATAGCAGGAGACTGGAGGTGGAATAGAGAGGTATGTTATTCATTTCATCTCCTCTCTATGAAGGGCCAGGTTTTGTCAATGCCCCGGTTCCTCCATGGCTAGAGCTCTCTCCAGGTTATGTTTTCTCCTTTTCCTCTCCCTGTCCCTCGGGCCTACAGGTAGCTGTGGCTTCCTGCTACTTCTAGTCCCCAGGCCTGCCTCCTCCTGTCAATTCTGTTAACCCTACGCATACCTCTGAAGAGACCCTTAACTAAGCTCTTTTATTACACTTCTTTGAGTGTTCTGTTTGTTTTTCACTGGAACTCTGGCTGACACAGAGAGGTAGAGCAGTACGGTGAGAATATTTGGTGTTGGACAGCCATGAATTGGAGCACCAACCCCATCCATAAAGAGTGGTGTAGCCTAGCTGGTGTAGCTCAGCGGATTGAGCGCGGGCTGGGAACCAGGCGGTCCCGGTTCGATTCCCCATCGGGGCACATGCCTGGGTTGCGGGCCAGGTCCCCAGTGAGGGCCATGTGAGAGGCAACCATACATTGCTCTTTCTCCCTTCCTTCTCCTCTCTCTAAAAATAAATAAATAAAATCTAAAAAAAAAAAAAAGAGTGGTGTGACTGCAGTTTTCAGAAAACCTCTCTAATCTTCAGTGTCCCCATTTATAAAGTGGGGATGATAGCACCGTTCTCACAGGGTTACTGATAATATTAAATAAGATAATATATAGTGCCTGGCTAAATAACACGTGCTCAAAAATGGTATTACAGAAGAAGAGGTAGTAGTTGGTTTTATTTTATAAGATGGTTATAGAAATGTAAAGTTTAAGCCCACAGAGATGACTTTCTCATGAGAAAGCTTTCAGGTGCCACAGCAAAGACTGAGGCCCTGACAGGGTCCCTGGAGTGGGCGGAACTCTCACATAGTCCCCAAGTTTCCCAGCCCAGGAGATACACATCCCTCCTCCCAGTCATTCAATCAAACACTAATATAGGTATTACTTTGAAGGGTTTCTGCAGATGTAATTAGAGTTCCACATCAATTGACCTTAAGATAGGGAGATTATGTAAGTAGGCATGATCTAATCACGCGAGCCCTGTGAAAGCAGATTGTCTTCCTCTCCTGTGAGCAGCCAGAGAAAACTGAGAGAGGCACTCCAGATGGTCTGCAAGAAGGAAAAACATCCCGATTACATACTGCCTGTGGGGGCCACATAGCAAAGAACTGCAGCAGCCTCTAGGAGCCAAGAGTGGTCCCCAGCCAACAGCTCACAGGGAATCAGAAAAACAAAGAGCTCAGTCCTACAACGACAAAGAAATGGATTTTGTCCACAAAAGGCCCTTGGGCCCCAGGTGAGAACTGTGGCTTCAGCTGACAGTTTGATTTCAGCCTGGGGGATCTTGACCTATAGAAACTAGGAGATAATAAATTTGTGTTGCTTTAAACCACTAAGTGTGTGGTAATTTGTTTCACAGCAATATAAAACTAATTCATTCCCAACCACTATGCCAGCGAGTTCCTCTCCTGACTGTAAAGAAGACGCACCCTGGTTCCAACTCAGTCACTGAATTGCTCCATCCCTCGGCTTTCCCATCAGCAAGTGTCACGCACTCTCTCTACACGTCCAGCTCACTTATCTTGAATACTCATCCTCCAGGAACAAGATTTCAAACAATGTTCAATGACAGCCACACATCCAGCTTCTACCCGTGCTGGGAGAAAATCGTTCGCACAGCTATTGGCCAAAGGGATAAACAAGTGAGGAGAAACAACGCAGAAGAATGTCTGACTTGAAGTGAACCTCCAGTTTTAGTAGGCTCACTTAATTTCAGAAGTGATGATGGAAGACTTTGGAAAGTTTTACAGCTCAGGACAGGAAGGCTTACCAAGAGGTGAACGTATATTGGCTCATGAGTGCTTGTCTGCCCTGCCTGTTGCTTTAAGCTACTACACTCTTTCTTTCCCAGGGGGCTAGCGTGTAAACACCTGAAATCTTTAAAAAAAAATCAAGTGAAATAAAGCATACAGGGAGTCTTGTTTATGTAGTTGAGGTGTGCCTGAAAAAACAAAAAGACTATATAAATATCGTGGTGAAACAGAGCAAATATTAGCTTTAAGAATCAAGTCTACTGTTTAAGGAACTTTTTGAAGTCTGCATAATATCAGGGGTTATAAGCAATAAGAGAAGAATCTTATTTTGGTGGCACATATAAATTCATTTAATGTATCTATATAATTAATTACATATTAATCTTATAATAATATACAATTAATCTCTTTTTTCAATTTTTTATTGTATGTTTCCCATGACCATCCTCCTTTTACCCTCTTCCCCTCTGCCCACCCCTCCCCTCCACAATCACCACACTGTTGTCCATGAGTTCTTTTTCTTTTGTTGCTTGATCCCCTCACCCCTTAACCCCCAGAACAATTAATCTTAATCATAGATGTTTGATTTCTTTCTTTTTCTAGTAAGACACAGATTTGAAAATGTGTGCTTCAGGTTGATTTTCATTATCTGCATAGATTTTTAAAACATTTCTTATGAGCATTTAAGGAAATCGAAATTATTTTCTGAATCCTTAGTTTCTCTGTTCTATGGAATCATGTGCAGAATTGATCCATTTTTTTGCAATACAGTGCTAGTGTCCTTGTTCCATCGTAGGGCTAATTATTACCATAGGTCACTATAAGATAAACGTTATGAAGCCATAAATGCATTAGTAATGGCAAAGATCTAAGCAGCTAACATAGTGTACATGCTTGGATGGTGAAATATTCTTGCAAAGATATCTTTACATTTCAGTAATTAAGTGTGTCATATTAATTGCATGGCCCTTTCACAAAACCTTGCAAAAAAATAAAACAACACCAAGAACTTTCCCTCTTGATATCAGATTAGAATTGATTGCATAATTACATTACCTGGATAATTAAATACAGATTTAGTAGCCTCAGAACTGTACAATATTGTGGTTTCATTTTCTAATAGAATTACCCTGCCTTTGGTGTAGAATTCTTGCTAAGCAATGGAGATCTAATTACTTAGTGACAAGACATTAACTCCTCAGGGACCTTTCCTCGGAGAAATGGCTCAGATTAAAAATGATTCAGGGAGCTTCTTTCTCATTTCATTACTGGGACCGAAGTCAGAGGAATCAGAGATGTGAGAGATCTATCAGCCTTTCTTCTCTCTCGTCCAGGGGGCAGGAGAAGAGTGTTCACCAAAAACCGTTCGTCGGGGTTGGTTAGGTCCAATGGAAATAGTGGAGAACTATTTCTCGAAGTGAGACATTGTTGGCATGAGTCCCTCCGCCAGTCCCTGAAGGACACTCATGACTGTCACCTCACAGGCTCTATAATAATGATCTGAGGACACACTTGTTTGCCAAAATACAAGGGTAATGAAGTGGCTGTGGTCCCGACAGCACGATCATTCCCTCATGTTGAAAATGACTCTAGGCAGAACTGAAACAGGGACATCCTCAAGTCAGGGGTACCTTCAAATAACTCAGAAAACAACTCTGTGTAGGATGCAAAGGCCATCATCATTTGGTTTGATAAACAGACCTTAAGGCCATTTTGCAGGTCAGAGCCCATATGTTTTCATAGTTGTTTAAACTTCTACCAGCTTCAGCTTTCTGAAAGTTTTTCAATCTGGTGTACAAGAAACATCATCCACTGCTTCTACGAGTGGGAGTGACCAGGTAGAGCATATGCTGTCCACGTTTGCAGTCTGTGGCTGTTTGTGTGTGAGATCATGCATCTGTGGCCATCTGGGGATCAGCTAAGTAGCTCTGCTGGCTTTGGTTGGGCTTTTTCATGTGTCTGGAGTTAGACTGGCTGCAGGTTGACTGAGGCTGCTATGACCAGGGTAAAGTGAGTCAGCCCTTGTCCTGCAGTCAGCTAACCTCAGCACACCCACACGGTGCTGGAAGAAGCGCAAGGGAGAGCAAACCAATGCGCAGGCCCATTCCACGTCCCTGCTTGTGTCCTGTCTACTAACATTGCATTGGCCGTAGCAAGTCACATGGCTGAGTTCAGAGTCAAGGTACAGGGTGTTAACATACAGGCCATCCTGCCCACGTGAAAGGCAAAAGTACATGACCAAGGGCATGGGCACAGGGAGGGATGAAAAATTGGGATCATTACTGCTATTTTCCACATAATTCCATCAGCAGCTATAAGGTTTCTCTCTTGCTTAATCTGGAAAAGATCCCCTCTCTGTTGTTAAACTCTTTGTTAGATGAGGTTCAATCCTGGAGTAGGTTTAGAAATGAGCTATTAAATGAGACATTGTAGAAAAAATTATGTAGTGTCTTCATTATCTGTGAGTACTTTAGTCATTATTAAAATTGCTAGTTCAACCAACCTTGAACGCAATTGATATCTTATTTTTCGGTCTTTGTTAATCAGAAGACTTATGCCTTAGATGTGTGTCCTAGCCTGCTCAGGCTAGCTCTCGCCCTGTCTCTTCTTAGGGCACTGATCCCATCATGAAGGCCCCACCCTCGTGACTTCATCAGACCCTAGTCCCCTCCCAAAGTTCCCATCTCCAAATACCATCACATTGAGGGTTCGGGCTTCAACACCAGAACTCTGGGGTGGCACAATTCAGTACGCAGCCATAGTTACTAACTGAACAGTCTCTTCCGTTTATGAGGGCGCTCCATGAGAGTGGTGTATCTGCCACAAACAGTGAGATGCGGGTTGTAGCGGAACTGGGGAGAGGAGCGAACTGGGAGGGGACTGCGAGTAATGTAGGAAGGGGGGAGGCCGGGCTGCATGGCTTGCGAGAACTTGTTCTGTGAGCCGGGCTTCAGACTTCGCAGGACTCTGTGACCACAGCCCCGCCCAGAGGTGAGTTGTCTCGTCTCCAGGTGATTGTCTAGGCTTTGGCAAGACAAGGCCTGCATTTCCGCGATGACGCCGGTGGTAGCGATGGTGGTGGGGCCTCCTCTACCTCAACAGGCGGTGTCCTCACATCTCCACAAAGGCCTCGAGCACTGTTACTTTATAAGAACCTCAAAGAAGTGAGATGTAGTTTACATTACAATTGTAGAAATGATTACGGTAACAAGTGTTCATATATTTTCATTTGAAATTATACAGTAAAAGAAGCATTCTTATTTTATAGCGCATATCTTGTTGCTTTTGAAGATTTTTTTTTAATTTTTTTTAAGATTATTTATTTATTTATTTATTTATTTAGAGAGAGGAGAAGGGAGGGAGACAGAGAGGGAGAGAAACAGCAATGTATGGTTGCCTCTCACATGGCCCTCACTGGGGACCTGGCCCACAACCCAGGCATGTGCCCTGACTGGGAATCGAACTGGCGACCCTTTGGTTCCCAGTCTGTGCTCAATACACTGAGCTACACCAGCCAGGGCTGAAGATTTTTTTAAGTGTAGAAAATAACTTGAGTTTAAAACAATAATATTGGATATGCCAACAAATCACAAATTAAAAAAACTGAGCTCTTTCATACACTTTTAGGTTTAGCTTACAATTTTTATTATTCTATTTATTAGGCTAGCAAATTTGAACAGCCACTTCTTAAGGTGGCCTTTGAATACACTTATTTAACGTATAAACCTAATTAAGTATCTCAGAATTTCTTCAATTACATTTAATTTATATACTTGATTTCCTTTTAAAGTCCTTTAATCATCTGGTTACCGAATGTCCCAAGTACTCAAATTATTCTTATAAATTCAAAAGTTAAATTTATATATAGTGATCCTTAAGCCCTGTTAGACAGTGTAATGCTATTTATCACCTTAATTAAAATTCAAGTTAAAATCATAAGTCTAAATCAATTACTAAATCACATATTTTAACACTGGAATTACAAAACTAATCAATTACTCTAATAGGACAGATTGTCTTAAATATCACAAGTAGTAATATATATCAAGTATGCAGATTCCTTTCCACTCAACTATATTGAAACTACAAGTTTGAGTCTCTCGATACATGCATTTCATTCTACCTTTCCAGAGCTGAAACACTTGCGTATCTCAAACCGTGTTGCAGATTGAGATTACTTAATGAGCAGAGGTCCAGGCAGGACAGAGACTGGGTCTTGTCAGCAACCTTGATGGGATACACTGCCCCTGCTACATGACATGGCTGTGACAGGGGAGCCTTTCCAAATGGGTAAACCAGATAGGCCATTGTCCTGGGTTCAACTTATATATTACCTACTTCTGTGATCACCGAGTCTAAGTACTCCCCTCTGCCCAGGAAAATCACTAGATTATATTTTACATAGTTCTGGTTCTTTATTGTATGTAACTTTCTTTTCTTCTACTTCTAATGACCTTTGAATTTACCAGAAGTCAGTTTTCTTTTCTTATACTTCTTATCTCTTATGACCATAACATTGTTTGGGGTTTTTTGGGGGGGGATATAAAATAATACCCATTTCAGTTGTGGCTATTTTTCATGGATTTGTTTGACAGTTTGGGCCACAACTTTAAAGATCATTCTAATGACACAGGTGTTTTTTCAGAAAGTCAAAGTCTAAATGCTATTAAGTGTCTTCCTTTGAAACAACCAGTAGAATCCTCCACATGCTGCATTTATTTTGCTGCACAGCTCACAATATGATTTGAAGTTTTATGAATTATTCAAATGTAAATGACAATGTTTCCAAAACCTAAGTTAAACTTTACATGTTGACAGAGAATTATCAATACTTTGTAAACAAACTTTGAATACTTTCCCATATTCAGATTTTCATATTTGTATCTTGTCTAAAGTAGATTAGAAGCTCCTTAAGGGGAGTCACCTGGTCTTACATTTGTTAGCTGGAGAATACTAATTGGCTAGAATGAGGACTAGTTATTTGATTAGGAACTGTATTCTTGCCTAATAAAGGAGAAATATCTTTGTTATTTAACTCAGATGCTCAATTCTGTAGCAAGAGAATAAATTCTTGGGCTGAAGACATTGCTTAGCCCATAAAATTTATTTAGAAGCTTTAAATTGAGGACCAAGGACATATTCTTAGGGGCCATTATATTCTCTATAAAAAGTTCTTGACTTTATATAGAAGACAGGTTTTTTGTTCTTTTTTTTAAGATTTTATTTATTTATTTTTTGGAGAGAGGGGAAGGGAAGGAAAAAGAGAGGGAGAGAAACATCAATGTGTGGTTGCCTCTCATGTGCCCACAAACGGGGACCAGGCACATGCCTGGGTTGACCACAACCCAGGCATGTGCCCTGACTGGGAATTGAACCAGCGATCCTTTAGTTCACAGGCCTGCACTCAATCCACTGAGCTACATCAGCCAGGGCCAGAAGACAGGTTTTTAAGAATGTAATATAGTCATATTCTGGATCATCTGGATGACAACATATAATGGAGTCCTGCCATGAAATTTCAGCTCCAAAATCTGCAATTATTTGTAGTAGTATTGGAGCCCAATAGAACTTTCCCTGCTTTAGGCTAATGAGTAAGGAACACAGGCAAACTGAAGATATAAGTGACACATTGGGTTTTTACCATGTTATCAGAAAAATGGAACAGGGCATATGTCACAGTTGAAAAGATCATTATGATAACAATTATTCAAAAAATAATAAAAATATAAGGATCAAGTGATGCCGTGGTACTGGATTTGGAGAGTGCTTGCCAGGAGTTCAGATACTTGCATCAGCCTGTCCAACTCGAAAGAATGCGGGACGGGCAGACAGCACCCCAGTCCTGGGTAAATAAATGGTAATTCAATTTCAAGAAACATTGTCACATTAATTTAATGTTGTTAATTTGAATTTTATTGGTTTTGCAATTTGTAGTGACTGCACTCACTTAGGTTTTATAATTGAGTAAGAACGGCAACATAAGGAGGAGTTCACAAGCTTTATGCTTGCACGTGTTCAGTACTGCTGTAAACATAACCCAAGTCACATCTGGGTTTGTGCGGCATTCAGGTTGAAGAAACTGATGCAACATGTATATAATACTGTTTCTATTTCCATCCTAGAGAAATTAGGTATTTTAAGGGTAAGAGTACAATAATTTATAAATACATTGATTATATATACGTATGTACATTATACATGCACCTATATTTTACCAAAAACTACAAAATGCTTTGAACTCCCAGGAGATAAGTTATGTTTGCATATGTACTATTCTAATAAGTTATTATAATATTGCATGACGGTATTAAGAATAAAGCCCAATATGGCGAATCCTGACCCAGGACCACAGATTTATGCACTAGGGTATGGTAATTCCCCTCCTGGAATGGAGGTCTCCTTAACCCATTAGGATACCCTGCCTCTTGTTTGCATTTCTCTCTTGGGATTTTCATGCCAAACGCAAGCACGAGAATGGAGAGTTCGGTCTGCCAGCTCTGCTGCAGGGACCTACACAACACTCTCCTTTAGCTGCTCATTGTCGCTGTGGCCGTCTGAGCGCTGGGAAGCTAGAAGGGGGCTGGATAGGAGTGTCATTTGACCAGGGCCTGTGGTGGCCTTTAAAAACAAATAAACAAAGAAATCATTCTCAATGGGACCCTCTAAACCTGAAGTCGTACCCTGGAGGAGGACTCCGGGAGCCAGGGGGAAAACAAGACAAGAAGAAGGCTGAAAAAGCTCCCTGTGCAGACGAGAGCAAATTGAAAGTCACAGAGGGGTGTTCCTCAAGGCAGTCTGCAAATCCACTTCCTTTGTCATAACAAGAACAAATCCCACCTTTGAAGTTTTTCCTTCTTGTTCCAAGGGGAATGTCTTTTGTTTAATCCATTTTAGCCCTTAATACCTGACCTGGATCAATCCTGTTGGTTAGATTACACAGCACTCATGCTGATTTTAAACTGGCCTGGTCAGGGGAGGGTGCCAGGTTCTGCCTCATTCATTTGAGAATCTCAAGAATAATCAACATCTATACCTGGACCATCTTTATTTTGAAAAAAAAAAAAATTCCTTTTCTACTAAAGTACTTCATCATAATGAATATTATTAAATAGATTTTGGTGTATTCTATAACTGGCGTACTTTCAATGTTGCTTTAAAAGCTTACTTATTCACAGTGGCATAAGAAACTGTGATGTTCCTCACATAGGGCATAATGTCTTCAATTCAAATTCAAGGACCACCTTTTTCCCCAGTCCACACATCAGCTGTGGGTGCAGTTCTGAGCAGCAGGGACACTTAACTTCTCGGTCCCTAGCCTCAGTGTCATACTTCTTTCCCAGGGACCTGATTATTGAGAAAGAAAGACAGAAGAAAGCCTGTTATAAAGTGCAGCCCTATTTCTTCAGCTTCTGAGAGTGTTCAGCTCCATTCCTTTCAAGAATTCTCAAAGCCACTGACAAGCAAAGGTGAGAAGCCCTCAGAGTAAGTCTCAAAAGGGCCAGTTGCTAATTTGGAATTTTTCTAAGCAAGTGGCTATTAACAATACCCGCTGTCTCACAAATCACTTCAGGTTGCCTGGGGGTTCAGAAACCTTCCCAGAAAACCACATGGCTGAGCAGGGAGGAGCAGGCTGCAGGTAGCAGTGGGCCTTCTACTTACCCTGTTTTTCTGAAGGAGCACCTGCCTTCCCAGCTACTCCCTACCAGCCTGGCCACTTTTTTTTTTTTTTGAAAAAAGTCAAATGTAATTGAAAAATAAAAATAAATAAATGAATTTTAAAAGAAAAAAATCAGACATATAGGAATGACTAGAAAATGGCCCAGTCAATGAGGACAAGAAATGCACATTGGATACTTGGGTAAAAAATGTGCTGCTGGCCAAAGGCAAGACAGGCTGGCTCCGGCTTCTTCCTGTTGGCTGTGCTATGCTTACTCTGGTGGTGGCCCCAAGCTTCCCAAAGGCAGAAACCATCTTTGTTCATTTCTCCAGCCACAGTCACCTCAAAGGACTTCGATCTTTGTAAAGTCTGAAGAAATGCATAGGTAACTGAACAAAATGATTTGAAGGAGACATTGGGTGCCCCCCTCCAGAAGAAAGTGAAAATATCATTTATTTTGTCACCAATAATCACATCAAGTAATGAATGTGGAACATGCCACTTTTTCTCTTTAATAGTCAGGGAAAAGAGAGAGAGAGAAAGACCATTCAAGTTATGGTATTTGAGAACTGAAATTACTTAATGGATGTCAGATTTATTCCCATGATTTTTTTCATCTGTCTTTTGCATTGGCAGGTGAAATGTACTGTTGCTTATATGAAGTAAATACATGAAATGATCCTCAGAGAGAAAACAGAGTATCTTGGCCCACTCCTTTAAATTACATGGATTAGATTTCAAAGTTACCGATTTATCAACTTCTCTTAATATAAAAATGAATGTGTATGCAGAAATGGACAAGCTGATTCTAAAACTAATATAGAAATGCAAAGAACCCAGAATAACTAAAACAGTTTTAAAAAAGAACAACATTGGAAAACAGTCCTTGCCTTCCAGTCAAGGTGGAGGTGTAGGTAAACACGGCTCTCCTCCTCACACAACCACAGCAAAAAGTACAGCTAAACTATAAAACAACTATCACCCAGAATTATCAGAAAATCAAGCTGTATGGAAATCTGACAGCCAAGGAATTAAGAAGTCACACTCATTTAGCCATGTAGGAGTGGGGAGACACGGAAACGTGGACTGAGGGGTTCAACATCTACATGTGGTAAATAAAAATCAGGAGAGATATCTTGGGAGCAAGGGATCCCAGCCCCACACCAGGTCCCACAGTCCAAGATTCCAATGCCAGGACAACAAGTCCCCATAACTTCTGGCTGTAACAACTAGTGGGGGTTGGGGCAGTGGAAGAAAGTGCAGGATTCTCAGGAGTCTCTTCTTAAAGGGTCCTCAACAGATAGGACTTACTCAGACTCATTCCCTCTGGGTTTCAGTACTAGGGCAGCAGCTTGAAAAGCACCAGTGGCATACAGGGAGAAACAGAAATGTCTGGCATCAGGGCAAGTGTCAGGGGACAGCTTCCCCCCACACAAAACTCCAGAGGTCAGGCAGTGGCTACTGTTCCTTTTGTGAGCCCTCCCTCACATAGAGCAACAGAGCAGTGACAACATATCTGAGACTCCAACAACCTGGTTCACACAGGTTGCCCCACCTGAGGCTCTGCCCCATCCAACTTATGGGTGCACTTTTCCACATTGGGCCATGTTACTAAGACAGGGAGTCAAACAGCTCAACCTAATACATAGAAACAAGCACACAGACACTGCCAAAATGAAAAGACAAAGAAATATGACTCAAATGAAAGAACAGAACAAAACTCCAGAAAAGAACTAAGCAAAATGGAGATAAGCAATCTATCGGGTGCAGAGCTCAAAATACGGGTTATTAAGGTGCTCAAGGAACTCACTGGGTACTTCAACAGCATAAAAAAGACCCAGGCAGAAATAAAGGATATATTAAGTGAAATAAAGAAGAATTTACAGGGAGTCAACCATAGAGAGGATGAAGCCAAGAATCAGATCAATGATTTGTAACACAAGGAAGAAAAAACTCAATCAGAATGGCAAGAAGAAAAAGAATAAAAAAAGGTGGGATGAGGCTAAGGAGCCTCTGGGACAACTTTAAGAGTACCAACATTTAGCTGTGGTTGATGTAGCTTAGTGGATTGAGTGCGGGCTGTGAACCAAAGGGTCTCCAGTTCGATTCCCAGTGAGGGCACATGCCTGGGTTGTGGGCCAGGTCCCCAGTATGGGGTGTGCAAGAGGCAACTACACATTGATATTTCTCTGCCTCTCTTTCTCCTTCTCTTCCCCTCTCTCTAAAAACAAATAAATAAAATCTTAAAAAAAAAAAAGAGAGTACCAACATTTATCTCATGGGGGTGTCAGAAGAAGAAGAGAACAAGAAATTAGAAACCTATTTGAAAAAATAATAAAAGAAAATTGCCATTATTTGGTGAAGGAAATATACATACAAGTCCAGGAAGAGCAAAAAGTCCCAAACGAGATGGACCCAGAGAGGACCACATCAAGACACATCATAATTAAAATGCCAAAAGTTAAAGATAAGGAGAGAATCTTAAAAGCAGCAAGAGAAAAGCAGAGAGTTACCTACAAAGGAGTTCCCATAAGACTATCAGCTGATTTCTCAAAAGAAACTTTTCAGGCTAGAAGGGACTGACAAATATTCAAAGTGATGAAAAGCAAGGACCTACAGATTAGATTACTCTATCCATCAAAGGCATCATTTAGAGTGGAAGGGCTTCCCAGACAAGATAAAGCTAAAGGAGTTCATCATCATCAAGCCATTATTATATGAAATGCTAAAGGGGATTATATAAGAAAAATATCAAAATGATGAACATTAAAATGGCAATAAATTCAGAACTATCAAAAATTGAACCTAAAAAAACAAACT
>PVJI01031641.1:0-12954 GCA_004026765.1 Micronycteris hirsuta
GCTAGAGAACCGAGGGAGGCGGTGGCTGCGCGGTGCTGCGAATGCACTGAGTGCCACTGCATCACTCACTTGACAATGGCTGAGTTTGTCATGTGCATTTCACCTCATAAAAAAATAAGAATAGACCTTTCATGGGGACACCATTTAAATGGAGACCAATTTTAAATAGATGTGCATCCCTGAATTTGAGGGACTTTGGATTCAGAGGTAAAATGCAGTGGAGAAAGTAACACCTGTGGAGATAGGCTCCTTCCCTCTGCCATGCGTCATTTGGTTCCATGTTTCCACAGAATCCACCCATGTGATTCTGTACCACTTCAAGGACACTTTTCGTACCGCTCACGAGTTTTCTCGTGTTTCGAGCGCCATCTGTTAAGGACCGCATCATGAGATGATTTAATTAACGTGCAGTTGCCCAAAACCCTGCGGTCCCTGGCGTATGTCTTAGAGATTTCTATGCGGTACGAAATGTGTTAAATGGATATAATCTCTTTATTTTTATTAGGGAGTGGAGTAGAGAACTGGTTTTAAAAACATAATGCAAAGGCCCAACTGATAAACAGATATAAAGTTTTGAAATTATTAATACTAACTTTTTTTTCATATGTCTTGATGATAAAGAACTAAAACCACCATCTAACTAAAATTATTAGCCACTCTAGGCAGCATACCAACGAATCATAATAACTATTCTTCAGTTGCTTAAAAGCGTGTCAGAACAATTGAATGTACTTTTAATTAAACAAATTTGCAATTATGAGTACAATTTACTGCCTTGTCATTCTTACACTACAGCATAAGCTAGAAGAAAAAAATATCCTCCTTGTACTGCCAGCAGGAAACCTAACTAAAAGTATTAGTTAAAATAGAGTACCTTTATAATATGTAAATAAATAAATATGATCTTGGGTTATAGGGTTCAATTTCAGGTCTTCACTTTGTCCAGCCAGTGACTAAGCAAAGCTGCCCGAGGGGCAGGGCCGTCCCCAAGATCTGAGTCTGTAAAGGGAGAGGGTCAGGACTCCACCCACAGAGGACAAGAGATGTGGAGGGGCAGGCTTACCACTGTCCTGGGGACCCCCAGTTCAAATCTCTAACACATTTGTTTTCTGAGGAGCACTTAAAACAGATCTGCTTTGAAGGTTAAAGGGACCTTGAATCTCAGTTTTCCATTAACTGTTAGTATTTTTCCGTCTTAACTCTCTACATTGATCTCCTTTACCTGAGCTATGCTAAGAATAGCTTCTATTCAGACTAGGCATCTCAAGAATTTGATCTGTTTAATATTGCCAGATATATGCCTGTATCAGATATGATATAACATTTGGAATTCATATTTAAATACATTTTCTTGCGGTAGGAATCCTGAAATGAAGAAGTTCAATGTATAGGTATTCATCAATCAGTCCAGGTTTTAAAAAATAACATTCTAAATATAATTAACTCTGCTCTGTTTTCCTTGCAATATGTTCCTCACACTTTCCTTTCCTGGCTTTCTTTCTCTCATTTTGGGGAGGCTATTTTTGGCTTGAGAGGCGAGTGGAGGTCAGTCTAATTTCAAACACTGTGTGTACTTTGTATTGCATTGCACTTCTATTCCTAACGAGTGGACTCATCCTTTGGGGGAGGCAATTCCACACAGACCTAGATTCCCCTGCCGCACTAAACTAACGAGAATTATGTGCAATTTTAAGGAGTTTTTCCCCCCTGTGCCATTTGAAGAAATGCTCATCAAAGCATTGTTTAAATTCCCAAATCCATTCATATTTTCAGGTCTTAACTTGTGTTCCATATCCCTTTTTAAGTTAAACACATTGAATTTAATGAGGCTTATCTTATGTGCTGGGAGGTGAATTGATCTCTAATCATCTGCTTCTCAGAGAAGGCCTAGAGATCTTCCAGCTGTCTTACTTCATCCTTTAACTGAACTATACAGGGAGGGAAAATAAAAAATAGATAAGAGACAGAAAAGTAAAAGTTCTCTACAGCACTATTCTGAATGAAAATTACTGGACACACAGCTATGAAGAGGCAGGTCAAGTTACCAGACTTTAGACATTTTGTTTGCTCACTAAAACAGCAACTCTCTGTATAGATATCCATTGAATCAAGTATTCTCTATTTATTTTCCTGTGGAATAAATACAAGCGAAGGCACAACAGGGGTACGGGGGGTATGTGAAGAAATGTGATTACGCAAAGTATTTTCTACCATTGAACTTAACACGAAGACTTCCTAACAGCCAAATCTATGTGTTCTTGGTGTATTGCCTACTGATGCTGTAACCTCCCTTCTGCAAGAAGACAGTACCTTCCACGGCTTTCATCCCTAGCCTCTGCTTCTCTGCCTCTGCCTCTGGGATCTCCCTTCTGAGTTCCTCCCTCACTTCCATCCCCTAAATCCTCCATGAGGTTCTTTCTTCTAACTCTTCTCCTGTTCTAGACACTTACTGAGCGTCTCAGTCATGCCTGAGCTCCAACTGTCAGGTACACATCTCTCTCTCTCATGAGCTCTTGTCAACATTCTGTGACACTCAAGGAGTCCAAAACTCAAGGAGTCCAAAAGTAATCAAACAATCCTCACCAAAGCATTGCTCCCCCTCAAAGTCAACCATCGTCCTCACAGCCGCACGAGTCAGGACCCCGGGACTTACATTCATTTCTTCAGCTCCATGTTCTCCTCCCTCAAATGGGCCCAACTTTCCTATGGATTTTAACTCCCAAATATCTTTTCTATTGGTCAGCTTCTTCCCACAAGGAATTCCTTGCCACTCTGTCAGAACAGACTCTCAGCTCTTCTCACTCAGACCACCCAGAAGTGTTTCCACATCTTCCCCTACCACCAACCTGCCCCTGGCCAATACTTTCAAGATGGATAATTGTTTACAAACTGAAAACAGCTGAATTAGCTCAATGGCTCCCAACATGTTCTACCGGGTAAGTCCACATTTTTATAAGGGAATGAAAAGCCTTTAAGATCTGATCCTTCCAACCTCTCCTGCTTCATTTCTTCCCTTTTTTATGCTTCCTATATATTGGTCACACTAAATTCCTCTTATGTCTCTGTCGTCCTGTTTTTGTGCCTGCTGCCCATTCTGCCTGGAATTCAGTGGCCCTTCCCACATCTAATTACTAATTTCCATATCGAACTTGTCTTTCAAGATTCAGTTGAACCATGATCTGTAAAAGTTTTTGAGCATTTAAGGCAAGGTAAGGTGTTAGGTACCCTTCTTTGAAATCATGGTCATGCATGTCTCATCTAAGACACTTTTCACATTGAACTGCAAATATCTATGTGCAACCACTCACCTGACTGCGAGCTCCTTGAAGACGAGAGCTCATTTTTAAAAATCATTTTTATAGCTCTTGACCAAATACCACAGATAGCATAGTGCTTCACCCACGATAATTGTTCAATACATGTTCACTGGAATGAATGAGTCACAACTTGAGATAGCATTAATTTTTAATTTTATTCTTCCTTAGCTAAGAGAAAAATAAACATTTAAAATTCATACTGAAAAGAAACATTAGGAGCCTGAGGACCAAACCTCGTCTTTACGGTGCTCCACAGTTTGCTGAAGTTGATCACTTCAGCCTGTTATCTCTTCCTTTGTGCCCGCTTGCAGTGTCAAATATGTGTAATTAATTACATGTCTTTAAACTCATTTGGTCTTAAGTAATGGAAACCCACATCAAACCATCAGGGGTATCACTCCCTTATGGAACCTGAAGATAACCGAGCTGTGGGAAGGGCAGGTTGCAGCCGAGCCTCGGAATAGGATGGGACCACAGACTCAGCCACACCAGCATTTTCTCTCCATCTCTCATCTCTGTTGCTATTTCCTTCTCTCTCTCTCTCTCTCTCTCTGCTCACCACATTCTCCCACTATAGGAAACATGGCCAGAGGTGGATCATAGCTCTCTCACTTACACTTTCAGCTATTTGATTTTCCTCCAAACATCACACAGAAAAGGCCTTATTTGGCCAGCTCTGTTAGGTGCCGCTGTACAAATCAAGGACGCCAAGGTGCAGAGTCTCCCTGCACCACGTGGAAGCTTCCCTATTAACCATGCATACGAGGGAAGAATGCTTCTACAGAAGGATGCCCACAGCCCTTGTCAGGATGCACGACTCCTATTGCTCTAAACAGGATGGTGCAGTGGTTCCGAAACCCCGTATCTGAGAGATCTGAAGCTTCTGTCTTTCTCATACAGATGGCTTTTTCCTTCCTTTCATGTTACCTTCCTTCAAACATTTTTCTTGCTCTTCATCTTGTGGCAAACACACAAACACACAAACACATTATAGTTTGACTTCTTGAATTTCCGTCCAATCCTGTGATTTCCTTTCTTCCAATCAGAAAACAGTTTCTTAGGTAGTGAGCTTGCTTGTGAACACATGTGAAACACCCCTTGGGACTTTCAGAAATACACGAGAGGCTTTTCATGGGATAGGTTGTGTGAGCTGGTGAGTGACGACACGCTCAGGACACCTGAATACAAGCTCCCTAATTCATTTCCTAGACTGCTGACTGTCACGAGTGGCCCCCACCACGTCAGGGTTCCCTTACCTGCACTACATTGCCTTGAGGTAGCCTTCTCTTCATGTAAATCATATGGAGCATTCTACCTTGCTCTTTCCTCGCTAGAAACCTCATTAAATTCCCATCATGATAACACCTTCTCTGTCTCTAAACAGCACTGGAATAAGTAGATCACTGTGAAACTATACACTATTGAAACAAAACAAAACAATAAACCAAACAAACACACTGAAGCTCCTGTAAAGACCTGCTGGTCTCCTGGATTTTATAACTTACTTGCCCCCCACACCCTGCCCCCCACAGGACTTAGATGCAGCCTCGTTCTGGACTTCAAGCCCAATCCCAACTCTGAAGAGGAGACGACCAGGAGCCTTGGCAGCAGCCCACCAGCACAGCCTGCGGCAGTCCTGCTCAGGGTCCTGCGGCGACACAGGGAGAGCAGCGTCCACACCCCTCTGCGACTAAGCCTACATCAGTAACTGAACTGCTGCCCCTAAGCCCGGCTTCTCTGTGACGCTTGTCCGCGCCCCAACACCCCTCCTCTGTGCTGAGTGCTTGCCTTTCTACCAAAGTCCCTCACAGGATACCTTCACCCTTGGGTGCTGCTTGGCCCATCTGTGCACACCATTGGCCCCTCCCCCTGGAGTTGACCTCTCATCCCATACGTTTCTGCCCCTGTCTTCTTTCGTACACCTAAGTTATGACGAAGGTAAGGAAAATAAGTAACTCGAGAGACAGACGGGGCTGCTGCTGCATGGCACTGCCCAGCCCAGATACGGTGCAAGTCGTGGCTTTGGGCTGTGCGATGTTGGAGCCCAGAGGGACTGGCAGCAGAAAAGGGCTTGTTTCTGGCTCAGAGGACACCAGCAAGGTGAGGCCCGAGTCTGCATGGCCATCTCTGCTGTTCAGAAATTTTAATTTTTGAAGAGTGACTCAGAGAAGTCTCACCTATAGATCTATAAGACCGTCTTACAAATCATAGGCCCATCTTTACAGATTCAACTCCAAAATCTATAATTAGGATAATGTTTTATCACGCTATGTACAATTCTGAGGTTGTACAGTGGTTCCATAAATCTTTTGGTTACTAAGACACATCATTAACTGTGCTGGCCACTGTATATTCAAGGCTAAGCTTCTGTGAGTGTGAAGACTAAGGCAGCTGACACAGGAACTGACAGTGGACGTAGGTGGCGGAGGGCAGACTCCCACCGCTGGCTCTGGACATCACATCTGACTGCAGCCAGTCACAAGAAGTGACCCTGTGAACTGGGTTAACAAAATTAAAGATCCCAAACAATTTAAGGCCTTATTCATAACTGCCCAAAATGACAGGGTGGGACTGCCCCTGTCTATCCCATTTATGCTAGCAATTCTGTGTCTTATTTTCCCCTCACAGGTTGCCCTTGGTGCGCATTTTAATTTGCTTTAATCTGATCAGCACTGTTAGGTTTGAGGCATGGAAACATCAGGGACATGAGTTACTCTTACCTTGCATGTTGGAAAGATAGCATTCAACCTCTCCACCACAAACAGGTACAAGGCGTGCCAAGAAAAGACAGTATCCAAAGACCAGCCCCGCAAACTGCTAATGGAAAGTTAAAGAGGACAACGTGGTTTCATTGTGAATTTTCATGAAGGTGTGCTGTAACCCAGCAGCTCACTACAGGCGCAGCTCACCCAGCGCCTGGCTCCTCTCCTCGTCTAGCTGTTGTCAAGCAGTCTCTCCGCTCCTTTCTGCGCTGGGCAGAGACGCTACTCCTGGGGTCCTGCCAGGTCAATGCTGACGGCCCTCCCAGAGAGTCCTTCAGCAATTGGGGATGTGCTGGGGGATGAGTGCAACGAGGTGCTGAGAAACTGAACTAGTTGTGTTTTCATCTGTCTAACACTGGTGGCAAACAGGGCTGCTACAAGACAGCGATGAAATGCAACCCTAGTGGACTGCTTAAAAAAAGAAGGTAGGGAGAAACAAATATCCAGGCTAAAAATAGTTTTCTTAGAACTGCTTTCTGCACTGTCTGAACCATAACAATAAAAGTTCTTATAGTCTCGGCACCAGCGCTGCAATAAAAATGAAGAACGAGGAGCAGCCAGGAGAGCCCTGAAGCAGCCCGCTGCCAGCAGCCTTCTCCTCGGCAGCGCGCGCTATCAATTTCAACGGGACGCGACCTCTGGCAAGCCTCCCAAGATCAGCTGCGGTTGGCTTTCCATTGCTGACCAGCCTTTAAGTTCAGATAGCTGCACTTACTCGCCTCTGTCAAAAGAGAAACGAGGCCAGGGAGTGATTTGCAAACCAGACACGTCATCTCACCTGCCACTGCCCACAGCACTTCCCCAATGCACGATCCAAAGAACAGCCGCACTCACTACACAGCTCTGCTGACCAGCATGTATGCCAAATGGAAAAGAATTTTTTTTCTGATTAAAATTTTACTCCTTAAGTTGCAGGAAGAACATGGATCATTTCAGAATGACAGTTTTATATAAAGTCTCATTCTGCATTTCCATTATTACCAGAACATCCCATTCATCTGTATTTGGTGTCAAATCTAAGACTCCCAGCTGTATGGAGGTCATTCTTTACTTTACTAAACAAGAGAGGCTGATTGTGAAAGTTAAAGTTTTTTACTCTAATAGCTATTTTTTTTTCCAATCTCTGTGTAGTTTTCAGGGCATTTCACATATACAGGCACATGAAATTTTTGCAGCTACTATTTAAGGATGCTATTAGTACTCTCGGTGGTACATGAAAAAAACCGAAGCTCAGAAAGTCCCAATGTCAGACATCTAGGATGTGAAAATTCAACATTCCCCTTGTGGCTTCCGACTCTGAATTCTGAGCTCTTTCCACTGGACTACATTGCCTTTGCTTCTTATGTCATAAACTACTTCCAGTCTTGGAATGAAGAAGGATCAACTTACCATCCACCAAGCATCATGTAGTGAGCCTCCTTCCACTAATATCGACAATGCAGGAAGATGAAAACAAGCTACTATACCACAGGTCCACCTAAGGAGTTTCCATCAAGTAGAATACACTAGGAAAGTTTACACGTAAATAAAGAATAAAACAGATGAATAAGCCACTAATTAGGGGCAGTTACATAGAGATCTATACACGGAGTAGGCTGGTGGTATAAGAGGAAGGCAATACTCAGGTATTTGTTCCGAAAAACTCCCCAGTGAATCCTTCTGGTTGAAAATACCCAGGCCGCGGATTCCTGTTCCGGAAAGTGGGCTGGACTGTTTCATTAATGGTCCCTAGCTGGATCAATGAGGGGTTCTTGACCCAATAGTGGTCAACCCACAGACCGCCCAGCACCTCAGGAGGCCTGGTGCAAGGGCTCTGCCCAAAAGGGATGATGTTTGTCAGTCAATTAGGTTAGTTTCTTCCAGAATTTGTACTGGGATCATGGAGAGGGCTGGCCAGAAAAGACTTTGGCTAATGCAAAAGGATGTAGAAATGTTCACATGTGGTAAGTTGAGGGAAGGGAGTGGAGGATACAGACTGGCCAGGAGGAGCAAGGAGAGGGACGAAGCCAGAGGCAAACAGATGTAGAAGGTCTCTTGTCCTTAGACCTACCTTGGTTCTGAATAGCTTTCCAGTTCTCATTCAGGTGTCTCCTTAAATAAATCCCCCTTTCTTAAAGTGACCACCATAAGTGAATCTGTCCTGGCAAAAAAGAGCCTAAAAACTCATAGTTCTTTTTATACAAACTCAAGTTTTCTACTAAAGAGATTTACTCACATTAATTAGAATCAGAATTAGACGCACCTCATTCATAGGTATCAGAAGGTAGACAGACAAAGAGGGCTTGTCATCCTGTCTCCTTGGTAAATCTCCCCAGACCAATCAATGGTCTCTTTCCTCTGAATCTACAGCCCTAGACATGTGCCTCTTATTTTAAGACATGTGCATCTTTCCTCTTAATTTTGTGTCTTTATCTTTTGGTTTTCCTGTGTTATTTGGCGCCATAAAAACTGGGATCTTCCCTCAACATTCTTGTGGTACCAATAGCCCACTATTTCCCATAACAGAGGAATTCAAGAATCAATTTCTAAATATATTTATGGCATTCCTTTTTGCATGAAATTCAATGAATTTAAAAAATGATAGTGCCTGAGTTAAAAGCTACTGAGTTCAGGTTAAACAGAAAACAAAGAAATATCTATATAAACAGTAAACCTACTAACTTGTAAATTAAGGTCAGAAGTCTGTCCAAAATTTCTAGAAAAATATAATCTCCCAAATGGAATGAAGAAGCAGCAGAAAGCCTGAACAGACCAATAACAGCTGATGAAATTGAAGTAGTAATCAAAAAACTCCCGGAATGCAAAAGCCCTGGACTGGATGGTTTTACAGGAGAATTTTACAAAAATGTTAAGAAAGAGCTACCCCTATCCTTCTCAGACTATTCCAAAAAATCCAAGAAGAGGAAAGACTCCCAAACTGTTTTTATGAAACCAGCATCATCCTAATTCCAAAACCAGATAAAGACAAAACTAAGAAGGAAAACTACAGGCCAACATTGCTAATGAACATAGACACTAAAATCCTCAACAAAATATTGACAAACAGCATCCAGCAATACATTAAAAAGATCATACACCATGACCAACTGGGATTCATCCCAGGGATGCAAGGATGGTACAACATTTGCAAATCAATAAATGTAATGCATCACATAAACAAAAGGAAAGACAAAGATCACATGATCATATCAATGGCTGTGGAAAAAGTTTGATAAGGTACAGCTCCCATGTATGATAAAAACAGCCAGCAAAATGGGAGAAGAGGGAGCATTCCTCAACATAATAAAGGCCATATACGAGAAACCTACAGCCAACACCACACTCAATGGGCAAAGACTAAAAGCTTTCCCACTAAGATCAGGAACAAGACAAGGATGTCTGCTAGTCTACTTTCACCACTTCTATTCAATATAGTATTGGAAGTCCTAGCCACGGTGATCAGACAAGAGAGAAATAAAGGCATCCAAGTTGGAAAGGTGGAAGTAAAATTGTCATTGTTTGCAGATGACATGACAGTGTAGACAGAAAACCCTATAGACTCCACCAAAAACCTCTTGACCTAATAAGTGAATTTGACAAAACAGCAGGGGTCAAAATCAATATTCAGAAACCAAAGACATTTTTATACACCAACAATGAAAGATCAGAATCAGAAATCAGGAAAAAAATCCCAAATGCTATAGCAACAAAAAAAATAAAGTGCCTAGGAATGAACCTAACCAAGGATGTAAAAGATTTGTACTTAGAAAACAACACAACACTAAAGAAAGAAATTAAGGAAGATACAAATAAATGGAAACATATACCATGTTCATGGATTGGAAGAATCAACATCATCGAAATGTTCATGCTACCCAAAGCAATTTATAGATTCAATGCAATCTCCATTAAAATACCAATGACATATTTCACGGATACAGAACAAACATTTCAAAAATTTATATGGAACTGTAAACGACCCTGAATAGCCATGGCAATTTTGAAAAACAAGAACAAAGTAGGAGGGATCACAATACCAGACACCAAACTACATTACAAGGCCACTGTAATCAAAGGAATATGGTACTGTCATAAGAACAGACACATACACCAATGGAACAGAATAGAGAGCCCAGAAATAAACCCAAGTCTCTATGGTCAATTAATATTGGACAAAGGGGGGAAAAGCATAAAATGGAGTAAAATTAGCTTCTTCAAGAAATGGCGTTGGGAGATCTGGACAGCTACATGCAAAAAAAATGAAACTTGACCACTAACTTACACTGTACACAAAAATAAATTCAAGGTGGATTAAAAAAACTTAAGTATAAGTCATGATGCCACAAAAGTCCTAGAGGAGAACATAGGCAGGAAAATCTCAGATATCCCACACAGCAATATTTTCAATGATATGTCCTCTAGAGCAAGGGACATAAAGGAAAGAAGAAACAAATGGGACCTCATCAAATTAAAAAGCTTCTGTATGGCTAAAGAAAACACCATTAAAATGAAAAGAGAACCAACTGTATGGGAAAACATATTTGCAAATGATACCTCGAACAACGGTATAATCTCCAAAATATATAAAGAACTCACATGACTCCATTCTGGGAAGAAAAACAATCCAGTTAAAAAATGGGCAAAGGACTTGAACAGACACTTCTCCAAGGAGGACATACAGAGGGCCCAGAGACATGTGAAAAGATGCTCACCATCGCTAGCCATCAGAGAGATGCAAATTAAAACCATAATGAGATACCACACCACACCAGTGAGAATGGCCATCATAAACAAATCAACAAACAGCAAGTGTTGGAGAGGTTGTGGAGAAAAGGGAACCCTAGTGCATTGTTGATGGTAATGCAGACTGGTGTAGCCACTGTGGAAAACAGTATGGAACTTCCTCAAAAAGCCAAAAATGGAACTACCTTTTGACCCAGCAATACCACTGTTGGGATACTGAACCCTAAGGATACTGAAATACCAGTTCAAAAGAATCTATGCATCGCAATGTTCATAGCAGCACAATTTACAATAGCCAAGTTCTAGAAGCAGCCTAGATGCCCATCAATAAATGAGTGGATCAAAAAACTGTGTTACATTTATACAATGGAATACTACACAGAAGAAAGAAAGAAAGAGCTCCTACCCTTTGTGACAGCATGGATGGATCTGGAGAGCATTATGCTAAGTGAAATAAGCCAGGTGGTGAAAGAAAAATACCATATGATCTCACCTTTAAGTAGAACCTAATCAACGAAACAAGCAAGCAAAATACAACCAGAGACATTGAAATAACGAACAAACTGACAGTAACGAAAGAGGAGGGGGAAGAGAAATAATGGAGGATAATAGGAGAAGGACATCGAGGAACATGTATAAAGGACACAGGGGTAAAGACAAAGGAAAAGAGGTAGGTTGGAGGGTGGGAGGTAGGGGTGGGTGGGGTGTGGGAGAGTGTGGGGGGTGAAAATGGAGACAATTGTACTTGAACAACAATTTAAAAAATAATAAAATAAAATAATAACTATGTTGTAAAAAAAGTAGTCTGATGACAAGTGCATAATGCATGATTTCATTTAGATAAAACTTTAGAAAATGCAAACTAATCTACAGTGACAAAAAGCAAATCAGTAACTGTTTGGCATGGGGAGAGGGGAGAGGCAGGAGAGGGGCTGCAAAGGGGAAAAACAACTTTTGGGAATGATGATTGTTTATTCTCTTGACTAGGGTGATAGTTTCCCAGGAGTATCCATATGTGAAAATTTATAAAATTGTATACCTTAAATATGTGCACTTTATCATGCCGCAGACCTTGATAAAGCTGTTTAAAGAACACAAAAAAAAAAAGATAAAGAAAAAAGTAGTGTGTTCACTTGACTCATGAGGCTAATTAGACAAGGGCAGGCATATGAATAGAGTGGAACCTGTCTACCAGCTGGCCAGTGATCTTGAATCTAGTGAGAAAAGTTGAGTTGGGCCCACTGGTTTGATTTGTCAAGAGTTAGAATTGAGCAAGAGACTTGCAGTTGACGCTGAGAGGTGGAACCTGAAGGTCATTTAGAATTAGCAGCTAGGCAGAGTATTCTGAACTCTGCATGATATGAAAGAGCAGAAACTCTTTGGTGGGAAGGTGGGGAGAAACAGAGTGCATGTGAGAAAGTAAAACAGAATAGAGAAGAAGAAATTGGTAGACGCACCACAGAAAGAGTAATGGAGGCAGAGCAAGGTCAGACCCTGCCTTAGTTCCTGCTCTTATGAAGCCTAGTTGGTTTGTCCAAATTTTCCTGTGCTTCATCAAGTGTGTTCCTTGGGACCACAAGGACCCTCAATGAAACACCTCCCCCTTGTGAAGTCCTTCTATCCCTTCTCCCTGTTGGTCATAACATAAAAATAATAAAGAAATCTTTTTCAAAAGAAATTAAACATTTTCTGCTAAATGATACCTCAGCGGTTCTCAACAGGGCAACTTTGCCTGTCAGGGACAGTTCACAATGTCTGGAGACAGTTTTGACTGTCATGGGGATGGGGGTGGGACTGATATCTAGTGAGTAGAGGCCAGAGCTGCTAAACATCTTACAGTGCACAGGACAGTCCTACAGCAAAGAATTTTCTGGCCCCAAATAGTACAGAGGTTGAAAAGTCCTGCCCTAGAACTAATGGAGTGACAATACAAAGCACATACCATCTTCGGTATTCAAGGGTCAAATGTCACTGATGCTCAAGTACGGAACACGTCGAGACCGGGAAGACGTTAAAATGTTGAGATGATGGCTGATCTCTACTCTTTTTATTTTCAAAGTTTTGTGTGTTGGGTGCTATTTGACAAAGCGAAAACACATAAACACATCAAAAAAAAAAAGAAAGAAAGAAAGAAGAAAAGGAAAGACTGGAAG